>JANIJG010006214.1:16514-34996 GCA_024611175.1 Megaceryle torquata
GGTGGGGGGGGGGGGGGGGGGTGGGGGGGGGGGGGGGGTGGGGGGGGCATAGGACTTTCACATAATCTACATATTCAGTAGTATAAAAATATAATATCCTCACAAATAAGCTATTTGTGGCATCAGCTGGTAGTTTTATAGCACAAAGACAAATTAACCTAATTTTTAATCATAAAGTAACATAACTTTAGGTCTTAAAAATAACATAATTGGATATTTCAACTTACACGTTCTATATAAAACAGGAATTTGTTCAGTGGAAAGCTTGTACTTGCTCCTAACCCCAATGAGCAAAGGACTCCCCCTCCTATAAAGGGAAAACACTCGAGTTTATAAAGCAAAAGGTGCATACAAGAAGTCAAAGGAAACCTGTGAAGTTTAAAAACAATATCCCATCTAGCTTCCTAAAAAGGAATAACCTCTTCAACCTTGATCCTAAAGCCATTACAATGTCAGGAGTTATATAAACTTGACTTGTTTCTGCAATATTCACCCAATATTATTGTAAGTACCACATGCCTTGGTGATTCTTACCCTGTGAACTACACACAGATAGAGGAAAACACATATAAACAAGTTGCTTCCTTCCAGTAATCACAAAAAAGCCTAGCACAAGCAGCAGTGTGAACATAATTTTTAAACAAAGCTTACTCTGCCTCTGAAGGGATCTAGCAAAAGTCTCCAGTGCTCTTTACTATGGAAATACTATTCCAGTCTTTTGTCTTTTAAAAAAAAGCTCAGAAACGTCAGCCATCACTACTGCACCTCTGAAACTGTAGACTATTAAGATAACTTTTTAATCATATGGGTCACATGCCACACTGAAGAGCTTAATAAATAAATTCTCACAGGAATACATGAGTCATTCAACCTCTCGACACCTCAGATTACAAATTTAGCTTCTCTTAATCCCCTCACTCCTAAAAACCCAAACCTGAACCACTAAAAATAGTTCGTTTCAGAAGATGTTCTCCATTTAGGGTGATGGTACAGATGGCTTTTTCACAATTTTAATATAGTCCCATTTTAGATCACAGAAGCAATTGGCTTTTTGGTTGTACTATAAAACAGTCTTTATTCCCACTGCTACTTCACTTGCTGCTTTAATATCTTTCTACCTTTATTTATGACTTTCAGGAAATGTAATTTATGCAGAAAAAACAACTCATAAATGCTATGCCAGCTCTAGAACACTATCTGTATAACGTACTGACATGATGGCGTTTTGGTAAACCTGAACATACTTATCTCAGTCTTTATTCAAAGTGCAGTAGAACTGAACCATACCCTTTTCCCTCCCCTTTTTGATATGGGAGAAATCTTAGCACACTCTTAATACAACTTCAGAAACAGAACACAAACTGAACTTCTTTATTGACACACTGTTAACAGACAGAATGGCAGACTACGTTAATGAGTTTGGCAGTGGTAAATTCTTCCTGAGTGTGTCATTTGGATGATCTCCAGCCAAAAGCGTATTTACATGAAGCAAGAAAACATTATCTGAATACTTTTCACTACTGCCTTCACTACTCACTTTTTGAGGATGCAAAGGCTAATTTATTAAACAAAAAGAGAGAATCAACACAAGCCTCTGGAAATTCTGTGACCTGCAGTCAGCCCAGCTTTGCTGCACTTTACAAGGATAGTGCAGCTGTCTACTTTGAGTTTTGATTCATTAAGTGGAAGATATGTTAGCTTTTTTTTTTTTTTAAACTTAAAAAAGCATGATTTATATATAAAATGGCATTTTACTAACCTGGTAGCCACAGCTTCACCTGGGTAATGAATGCTCTTGAAAACCAATGCAAAAGCACCTTCCTGGGAAAGCATGCAAACAGAAGAGGGGGGAAAATAAATAAATAAATCCCGAACCACTTATCTCAATTAGTTGCATCTCATTAAACTGGGGCCCCTCTTCCTGCAAAGGCTGTGAAGGAAAGCTCTTAACTATTATCAGGAATCTCTTCCTGGAGGGCAGACTGCACCTTGAAAAGAATTGGCCAGGGAGCAGAACAAGCTAACATGCATGTAACAGTGCAACAGTTGAAAGATCGGGAAGTGAGCACTTAGCCTCTCTTTACAAATAAAACCAAAACCTTATCATGCAAGGGTTAAGAAACCCTCTGCAATGTTACTTGTAATCAACATGAAGACTGTTAGCCATTTACTTTTAGTAAGACTTAAGAATTACTTTTAATAATGATGTGCATGTAGATGCATTTTATGATGCATTTTCAGCTAAAATTTGGAGTGACTACTTCTCATTTAAGCAGCAAATTCTAATGTAGTTCCAAAAACTCCAACCTAGCTCCACCAAAAAAAAAAAACCCAAAACCAACCTGAAATCCACAATGCCAGCACAAAACCAGGAACACAATCAGCCACATGATAGGATTAACACAGCTTGAAAACTTGGAGTATTCCAAGAGCGGAAGCACAAGCCCCCCATCTTGTAAAGAGCAGAAAGATAGTAATATTCTCTCCTCTCACAGAAACTCCAAGAATACTCTGCTCTTGTTCTGTGGTCAGGTGAAGCCACCCTTCCTCTAGCTAGGTGACTGCACCATTATTCCCATATAGGAATAGAGACCCACACAGGTCTTTATTTGGTGCATATCCAGCCCTGCTCGAGGGGAATCCTACAGAGCTGCTTTAGAGGGGAGAAAGGGGATGTGAAAAGAGTGTAAGAAACTGCAGGAAGGGGAGGGAACTCATCTGCCCAGAGACTGGGGAAGAAAACAAAGCAAGCTTTCTCCAAGCTTGCAGTGCATCTAACAACATTTTTAAATATTGACATACTAAGTAACAGCAGATTCCCGCTTCACAGTTTGGAACCCAACTACACCATGAATCTGTACAGCTTGTTAGATCTATTTCCAAAGGCATATTATTTAGACAAACTTGAATCACAGCAGTGTTTCAACATGATCAGAATAGCCTTTAAGAACACACTGACCTTTGAGAGATTGCAAACCCCAGAGGCTCCCATTATTTTTTTTTAATTAAGTCACTTCATTAAAAAAAAAAAAAAAGTGATAACCTCTTACCTAAAAAAAACCCAAAAACACAACCAAACAAAAAACCAACCACACACAACCCCACCAAACAAAGCCCACTGCCAATGCAAATTTAAAGATTTTCCATTGAAAAGCCTTTGAAGTTTCCAAAATTTTTATCTCATTTCTTTTCCTATTAAACATTAAGAGGCCAAAAAGTGTTATTTGCAGCACCTTCTAAGGACTCTTAAATGCATAAATGCAGAAGGCTAAGAAACCCCACAAACAGTTTATACTGTAGTACGGGAAAAAAGGAACTTCCCACTTACCAACTGTTGAATAACTCTTTCCACCAAGGCTGAAAAACTGGTGTCCTCACTCTCTCTGTTGTCATACATGTATTTGATCAATTTGGGGATTGTTTCTGTATCTGTTTCAGATTCGAACTCATAGCCTTTGCTCTCCTGAAATATATATCAGAATAAAAAGTGTTTCCACACTCAGGCAAAAGACAGTGAAGAGCCTCTCAGCTGCCTCCCACTAGAAACTGCACAGCAGGACAGACTGCTTGGAGCACTACACTGGACTAGCAGATATATATCACTATAGACAAAACATAAAGACTTATCCTATCATAGCTACTCTTTCGGAAATACTGAAGAAGACATGAAATAAGACTTACTCGGCATTTGTCCAGCAGCAAGAGACAGGATGGAGCCCATTTCACATACCCTCTCAGAGAATCTGACTGCAAATTTTTACTCTACTCATAAGCACTTTGTTTGTAGGATTGCAAGAACGTATCACACTTGACCAGCTCCTGAGCGTCTTTATTAGGCAGATTCCTTCTGCTATTATTTTACAAATTGTGTCAAGCAACTTGAATTCAGATTCTAACAAAGCCATGAAAGATCTGATGGTAGTTGTTGGAGCATTTACTTTCTAGTTTTAGATTCAAGTTGCCACAGACTCACCAGAAATTTTCTCAGGTCCTTATAATTTGTGATGATTCCATTATGAATAACAACAAATTCTAAAAGAAAAAAAAAACCATCAGTAACAAAAAATTTAAGATATTTAAACTCAGGACACAAAATTGGAGGAGAAAAAAAAAAAGCTTAGAAGTATTTTTGAAACTACCTGCTATAGCTTTCAGACTTACAGTTTATCATAACATAGACAACAGAAAATAAAAGCTTCCAAATTCTGATGGCATACAAAGGTTGTTTCAAACCCTTAAGACAGTTTTAAACCACACCCCACAGAACAGCACCAAGCCATCTGAAGTGAAAACCGATATATCTTCCTTTTTCAGCCCAGACAATATTGATGCATTTACATTTTCAGAGTCTTACCTTTTAAAACAAGAATGTTGTACTTTGACTAAGTTGCATCAATTTTCAGATCTCAATATTTTACACTGTTACTGTACTCAGAAGAGGCTATTTTATTGCAACAGCTTAGCCCCAGTATACAAAATGGATACCATAACACCAGTAAGAGCAGAGAACGTATGTACTATGTGGATTGAAACATTTATAATTCACACAGCTCCAGAGCAGTGCAGAGATTACATACCATTCCTTTTGTCTGATCTCTGAGGGTGACTGTTGATTGCACTTGGTACTCCATGGGTTGCCCAGCGAGTATGAGCAATTCCAAAATGTGTGTCAAAATCTGCTTTTGAATCCAGGTCATCTTGTTCTGTACACAAGAAATTCAGTTTATTGAATACTTAAGAGTCTCTCAGAAACCTACACAACTAGTAAAACACTAAAAGAATTCCAACAGGCAAAAGTCTAAAAGTTAGCCCCTGGCTTTCTTTTACACCATTTGCCATCCCAGTATTACACTTCAGATAGCTCAAGCTACTGTAATTAGAACTGTTTGCTAACACCCAAGCATTTTCAGCCAATACTAACAGCTAGGCTAACAGACTACATTACTATAAATTGTAATGTAAATGTATTAAAACCCAACTTCAGTTCTTCACAGATGGAAGCACTGCATAAAACAGATTGTGATGACAGCCAGCTGCTTAAATGGTCATAAATTCTGTCAGAGTCCATGTTTCAACATTTCAGCTACCAAGCACAGAAATCATCCAACTAAAGCCCCAAGAGAGCCCAGGTCTTGAACAAAGAAGCAACCACAAAAGAGCAGAGACTAGACTGGTAATTTCACAGCACTATACCTAAAGATCAGCTTGTTTCTCAAGTGCGGATCGGGGGGGTGGCAGGCCGCAATCTAACTGCTTTTTGGACTACATACTGCAGTTATTTCTGGTATAAAATCAGAACTGCAATTTCATGGTCTGACTTTCTGCCGAGATGCAGATGATATCTAACTAGGAGGCCAAAGTAAAGGGGTCATTTTTAAGAGACTTACTGTACAACTCTTCTTCAAGGGCCTTTACTTTTCCTCTTTTCTTAACTAGTTTGATGAACCTCTCTTTATCTTCATTATTATTTCCATCAATTGCCACTCCTAAAGTATAGGACACAGTCACAAGTGTTATTTAAGGCATGAAATACACTGGATAAAAAAAAAAAAAAAAAAGGCTGAGAAAATACAGACAAGCACACACTAGTGAAAATTATTTTTAAATTGTCCTTCAAAGGATGATACTTTAAGACTGTTGCTAGACTTGAGTATGTTTAAATCGAACTAGATCAAGTCCGTCTCCACTGCATAGATGAAAATATACAGACCAATATATTTTGCTTGATGAAATCAGGCAATTCTAATTTAAAGACAAGTTTAACCTTCTTCATCCTTTCACTGGGATTCACATGCACAAACAAGGCTGAGGCACAAACTACATGACCCTCTATGGAGGTGGTCTTCCTGACAACCTCTTTGCTTTGCTTATGTGTATGAAACCTCAACCACCATCTAACTATGGAGCTAAACACCCAATTTAAACTCCTCAGGAAAGATGGAGAAGAAACTCCAAGAATCAAGGCAATTAGCTCTAATCTTTTAATCTGCAGGATTAAAAAACAAAACAAAACAAAAACCTCCAACACACAGAAATTGAAAGTACTCAAGAAGCCACAAAAGTAGCTAAAAAATTTGTTCTGTTGGTTTACGTACCTGCAGAGTCATATCCTCTGTATTCCAGTCTCTGCAAACCTTTTATCAGGGTTTCAAATATTTCCTTCCGAGTCCGAGGCACTCTATAGTTTAGATAAGCAAAAATTCCTGTTTAAAGAGAAAAAGGGAAGGGGGGGAGGGGGAAGAAGCAAAAGTTTTTGGTTTTTTTTTTTTTTTAGAATTTGCATCCAGACTCAGTTTAAAACCCTTTAAGACTATTATCACAGAGAGGTCTAGGGGCTCCCAACCTCCCATTTAGTTAAAATTCTTCCTTCTGGGTTTTTAAATGGAAAGAGTTCAAATACAATAGAGGAATCAGAACCTTCCTTTTCACCACACAACACATACGCTTTCCCGGACAGTTTTGCCCTCTTCATGTCACCCACCAAGAGTTAAACAGTTGAGAGAGGTTAAAAAGTTTCTACTTTTCATGAAAACCACAGCTGAAAATGGGAACACTGTGATCCATTTCATATCCAGACATTCAAAGAAGGAATATATTCAACAGTATTAACACAAGGAGACTTTTGTAATCAAAGTCATGGCCTTAAATACCCATGGGTAGGTACTAAGCACAACATCTATTTCTGACAGGCTCCAGCTTAATCTTGTATACAACAGTCACTTCAGCAGGAAGAGAATTGAGAAGAAAACAGAGAGAGGGCAGAAGTCAAAAGGATAGGACAACAAAGGAAAGAATCAGGAGAAACAAAAACAGGGTCACCCTAAACCCAAGCATTCACCCTTTGCACTGCCTCAACACAATGCTGCCTGCCAAATCCAACTCGGAGACATATGATCCGTTTGCTTGCCCTGTGTTACTCAGGTCAACTCTTACAGAGGTATCACAAGGAAAGATGTGAGCTCACTCCTTGCCTACTCGGCAAACAGAGCCTGGAAGAGACTGTAAGTCTGATCCCTCTTCTCTGATCCCTCTTTTGAAGAAAGCAGTCATCAACCAAGGAGTGGCTTTTTTAGCTTTGGGGTTGGTTCCCACTCCACCAACGCACTTTTTTTTTTTTAAGGCAAAAAGTAGACAAGCATTTTTTCATTAGAAGTCCTTTAGGGGATATTGTTTTATCTTTAGAAAAGGTGTAATAAAAGGGTCATTTGCAAAGGAAAACAAAACCATTCCTTTTCTCTGCCTACTGCTCCTCCTAGGACTTCTGCATTTATAAGGATAGATTATGCCCCTTTATTAACTCTTGCAAATCTGTACCCTAATAAAATTTGAGACATTTAATTTCACTGTTTCAACAGTCTCTCAAAGCAACAAGTCAGGACTGGGGACTACCCTTAGCAAAAACCAGACTTTAAGAGCCCAACAGATAAGCAGTTCAAACAAGCATTTTAATAGAGAAAGCCTTTTTCTGAAATTTAACACCCTCTTCCCCTTCAATTAGGGCTTTTGAACTGCAAATGGCTGTAGTGAAGAAGCTGTTATAATGATACACCAATAAATCTCCTTTATAAATATTGTTGTTAATTCAGTTACTCCATGGGTTTTAAGCTATTAATACTGTTGATTTGACAGTAAGACTATTACATTGGTCTCTGAATTTATTCTGGAAGGATTAAAGGATGGAAAATGCTTTTCTGCTACACAAGTGAGACTTATGAGGAGCCCAGCCTAATTATTTCTAGACTGTCCAACATTAATGGAGTTAAGACAACAGTTGCATGTGAAGAGGTATTTGGGAATCTGAACAACTAAATACTGTTTTTCATGGATGGTTTAAAAAATAATGCCCCTGGTTATATACAGTCACTTTAGACTGAGAGCTTGTTGATCATTTTTCCAGACAGATATTTACTGTTCTCTGGCACTAACCACGAACCTCAAAAGCAGCATTCTTCAATTTCTTCAATACAGATTTCACAACATCGTTCCAAAACATTGCTACACACCTTGTTTCAGATCCAGCTCTACTTTCTAGGTCAGATTTCACAACGTATTCAAGACACACCAGTCTTGTATGTTCCATGTGGCATCTTTGACTACACAGAGCTCCAGGAAGCAATTTCCTTCGGGACCATCCTTACAATGCTACCAGTGTGCTGCAATTATTAAAAAGATCCTCGTTTCCAGGGAACTGTAGCTGTGCTTCCACATATGTGAGTTAGAAGATGCAGAAAGTCACCAGAGGCCATTTACAATGAAAGCAATAACTGCAGCCTGACTTCTGAAGGAATGTATTATAAACTCTTTCAGTTAAAGGAAATAAATCTTACTCTCAGCACCACTTTTCTAGTGGTCTTTTGTTTCATGATTTACCCACTTGAATATTTTCTTCCCTCCTCAGTCATCATCTTGGCTGGATTTAAAGCACATTGCTCAACTCATGTAGAAACAACTTTTGATAAAGACTTTTTGTAGCTTAATTCCTTTTGGAAGCAAACCAGTATGACTGATTCTTAGTTTAATCATAGTTGCGATAAGAGAGCTTGGTGATACTCACAAGTTACTTTATAATGGCCCCCTGAATCTATTAGAGGCCATTTCCAGAGCTTGCATCTCTCTTCCTCAATGACAACTTAAGCACTCTCTAAGATAATGTAATACTGAAGTGGTATGTGTCAAGTAAGGTAATGTTTATTTGTCAGCACACCATAAGCAATGAAAAACTTTCCTAAGTTGTGCATATAAACATAGAATCCAATGAAAAGCATTGCAGAAGTGTTATCCTAGGGCACTACTCTCTTGATCTGAACCCTAAATCTAGTTTGTAACCTCCCAAAATTAGAGTTTACATAGAATCACAAACTAGGTCAATCATGTATGGCTTACCTTCAGAATCTGAAATCAGAACTGAAACAGAAGCTTGCTCATTACTGAAACCAGCTTTAATCAGGTGCAGACACCGAAAGCAAGGCCCTCGCTTTATGCACACAAGATGACTTCTGAGTTTCTCCTTCATGTTTCAGGATTGCAAACAGAGCATCAAGAGTATCCTTTTTTTTTGTGAGAAAAATCCACAAGAACTCTTGCAATTGCAAGACTTCACCAAAATCAGGAAGGGGGCAGACTATACTTGAAGTTTGAACAAAATGAATTTAATTTTATTTTTTTTTTTTTTTTTTTTTAAATAAAAGATTGCCTCTATTTGGGTAAGCACATTGTTGATGCCAGAAACTTAGCTTGGAGAAAGTCACAGTCTCAACTTCATATCCTGATGAAATTGATTTTGATTTAAAATAGGTATATCATCAGTTTAATAGCATCCTACCTGGTTTTTGACAGGTAACATACATATGATAGCATACTTCTGCTACACAGTCTTCTTACATGTCAGTGTGATAACATCTCAATTTTGTTTCCTAAAGAGCACGTTTATGGCAGTATTTAATGACCCATGTATTCTCAAAACAGAAAACAATGGGTTTAAATCTTACTGTGCTACCTCAAGTCAGAGAAAACATAACAAGACATATTTTCAACACTTAAAACCTGAAAATAAGCAAAAATAAAACCCAGAAATTCTATACTTTCGGTTGCAATCTCAAGAATGCCTGCACTTTTAAGAGGAGATCCCTATATCAAAAAAGATATGGGACATCTTGCATGATAATGCCTGTCATGTAAAAGGTCTCTAAATGTTAATGGAAAGAAAACTAGCACTACTCTCACTACACTTCATGAACTGCTGCTCTCTTTGCCACTTCAGACCGAGTCAGTTACGCCACCCCAAGCTAGATGTTTTACCAAACTCATTAACACTGATAAGACCCTCATTTCCCAATCAATATACAGCCTGGGTATGCTCAATTTTTTATATTACCATTACTTGTCTTACTGCTTAGTGCTTGCACCAATACTTCTGGTTTGCTTGGGCACTGAGCCAGGTCTCTTACCTGAAGGGGTCTTCTTTAGAAGACACAATGTTTGCCTCATTAAAGTCACATAGGAGCTCAAACAATATCACCTCGTGTTTCAATTCAAGTGAAAGGGGCTTCCTGGACTCCTTGCTCTTTCTGAGGTTACCTCTACATCCTCTTTAACTGTAAAGGGAAGATACCTAGCTCGAGGTACATTTTTGGGAGCAGTACCTCAATTCACTTGTAGTCTGCATCTCACAAAAGAGGTTTTTGTTCATGATAGCCAAGAAGTACAAGTGCAAATTTCTCTGCTTTCAACAAAATGTATCTTTCCAGATCCAAGTGGATGTTTCAGTGAAGGGATAAATAAAGTTTCATTAACATTTCCTCCGTAATTAAAATACATTTCATTAGCAGCTTCTGAAGACACACTCTGATTTTAATCTGATCCAAAGAAAACCTATCCAACTGTATACACGATGTAGGTATCATCTTCATCAGATGAAGGTGAACAAACTCCCATCAGCTAAGAATTAAGCTCCTTCAAAGCTTTTGTTTGAAAGCCACAAACTCATCCTATCGCCGCAGTTGGGAAGTGAGTCGCAACTAGTCCTGGATGAGGAAAGGCTGAACCGAGCACATCCAGAAGCCTGGACATCAACCGGAGCAGCGATGCACGGAGACGCCTGGACTAGGTGAATCGCGCAGCCAGGATACCCCCAGAGCAGCCGCTGGAGGGAACGGGACGTCTCCCGACCACACGACCCTAGGACAAGCCGCCAGACACGGGGGGTACCGAGGGGCGAGGCTGTGGGACACCGCAAGGCAATCTCCTCCCTCAAAGAAGGGGGCCGACGGAGGAGTTTTATCTTTACCTGCCATCACGGTGACGGTCGTTCTCCCTTCCCACCTACACAAAATGGATGCACCAAGGACAGCCCCGAAGGAGCCCGCTACGGCAGGTTCCCGCAGCCAGGGGACCCGCTGTCACAGCGGGACAGCCCCACACCCTCTGCTCAGAGACAAAGCAGCCCTTGTCCCACATCCCGGCATACTAGGAGCCGGTCCCGGGCGCAGCGCACTTTGTCCGCGGGCACCTCGACCCCACCAGCGACCCCCGCCGCGGCCGGGGGAGGCCCCCGGGTCGGTCCCGCCGGGAAGGCAAAGGGCTGCGGCGGACCCGTACTGCCTGCCAGCCAGGACCCTATCACTCACCGCACATGATCGCACCACACTCTCCTTCCCGCTGAAAGGAAACGCAGCTCCCGCCCGACGGCCTCGTTAGAGAACCGCCGCCTCTTCGGCCTCCCCGGCTCTTATAGCGAGGCCGGGACAGCCCCTGCCTCCCCTGCTCATTGGCCAGGGAGCGGGCGCTGGGACCGCTGCACGCTGGGGGCAGAGCCCCGGCGAGGAGACGGCAGGAAGGAGGGAGGGAGGACGGCGGCGGTTTGCGTCCTGCCCCCGGCCCGGCCCCGCCCCGCCGGCCACGCACACGCCTGCTCTGCTCGACATTTCAGGGGGCCGTCGAGGGCGGTGGGTAGCGGCGGGCTCTGCCTGATTCCGCACACGGAGAAGGCCGGATGGGAGGCGAAGCCGTGAGTGCTCTTAGGGCATCATGGCTGAGCGTGAGGCGCAGGGGCAAGGCGACCCGACCCCGAGCTTAGCACGGGGAGGTGTTCCCCGTTTTTCAGCCCTTTCGGCTACAAGCATTTAGAACACACGCTGAGCAGCCAACTTGGTCTGCACCGGCACGGCCGAGGGCACCGGTGTCCGAGCTCAGCTGAAGGAGGGCCAAAGGCGAAGGCCTTCACTGAGGGAGAACCTTTCCTAGCAGCAGGCTGAACTGCTCAGTCTGTGCGGCCAGTTGCTTGGTGAGAAAGAAACTGCAGGTTGGCTCCGGCCTCGTTTTCCCAGGCTGTGCCACCTTCTGGAGGCAGACATGAGGGTGAGGAAAGCCACAGGCCTTTGCCCACCAACATCATCTGCAGGTTGCACACCTCAGCACAAGTTCAGTCCTGCAGATGTGACCCATGGCAGCTTCAAGCTTCATCTTCTAGAGAAACTTGTCAACTGAAGGAGCTTCTTCCAAGCAAAGGAAATGTTGACTTTTAAAGTGAGCACCTTGCAGTGTGTTTGGAGTGCAGGCATTCATAGGAGTAGCTCAAGCTGCTGCTTGAACAAACTTTTTTTTTTTTTTTTTTTAAAGAGCATACAGTTTCATGATGATTCAGCCTGCTTATAGTTTCTTATTCCTTATTAAAAAGTACCAAAATATTTTATAGAGATGATCCTAGCTATCTCATACGTAGACTTATTGAAACTCAAATGCAAGGTGTCTTATTTAAACTAGAACTTAATGGCTCGTTTTCTCTTGCATTTCTTTTTTTGTAGGTAATTTTCTACATAAAGTAGTTGTTCCTTCAAGCTTTGTCACCTTTTCTCTTTATGGAAAAGTTGAGTGAATGCTAAATATTGGAACAGCAGCATTTCATCTACAAAAAACTTGGGGTTTTATTGTATTTTTTTGTGCCACTTAAGAAAGGGAAACTATGCCTCAATTTTGAAACAAAAACATAAGATATTTTCAAGTCATAAAGTGTTAGAAATTCTGTTTTAAATCCATTTATGAGAAGGAATAAATTAAGTCTATTTTTACTGCCTGTGTGAAACAGCTATGCACACCATGCACCATAAAAACTTTTGTTCTCCTTCCCTTTATCTCTCAGAATAAGACCAAAAGGCCTGTGATTTGTCACCCTTGCAGTCCCAGCTCTCTCACTGACCTGCCGCGTGACATCAGGCAAGTCGTTTTGACACTGTTACAGTTTGGTTTGTCTGTTTAGGTTGCTTCGCTCCTTCTCTGAAGCAATCTCTGATCTTGTTTCCCTCAGTCCAGCCCAAGTGAAGGGGGAGGTTCTGAATCTTAGCTATACGTGTAAAGTAGCATTGCTATTTGTATGAAATTATAGATAATAAATCTAAATTCCCTTTTGGTCCCCGTGTGACATCCATTTTAACTAATGAGTGGTGCAGACAGTAGGAAAGAAGCACTATTTTTTTTAAGATCACTGCAATACTAATTGCCAAAGATCACAAGTCAGAGCCCAAAATTTTACTTGGGCAAGACATTTCGTGTTTCCACATGATGTTCCCAGAGAGAAAACTAAACAAAAATGAGACTCAACTGCAAGTATGAAATGCATTAATTAGTGGTTAACGTGTCACTTCAATAACTTATCAGTCAATACTTCCCAGAGTCATCTGTCTGATGCCATTTGAGTTTTTCATTACTTTTTGGAAGTTTATTAGAGAATACACTAATTGTAATTACTGGTGGGTTTGTTTGACTTGAAGGGACTGATTTTACAGCACTCAGACTTGTTAAAGTCTAAAAGCCAAAATACATTAAATTATCACCTACCATATTCAACACAATAAGGATATAGCACATCTGCTGGACTCTGGAAAAGTGCTCTTCTCGGGAGACCATTAAATTAAAAAAAAAAAAATCAAACCCAAAAACCCCAGCAGTTTTGAAAAACAGTTTGCAAATTGCAAGTTGCCATTTTCATGCTAAAAGAGACTGGCACTGAGGAGCAACAAGGAGGTCAACTAGTGCAGCTTCCAACAAAACCCAGAACACCAATCTGAAGTGACACTCTAAGGATCAGGAATTTTTGCCCAGCTATGTCAGTCTTTTTTTCTGTGTTTGTAGAAGGGACCAAAAACAGAGGTAGGAAATAGGGTACAGTATGGAGACTGCTGTATCACTGGGTTCGTGTCAAGTAAAGAGGAAGTTGCCTGGGGGACCATTAGGCAAAGGTGAGGAGCAATGAAAATCATTCAGGATGTGGCTGAGAAGAGAAGCATTTGTGATCTGCCCTGAAAAGCAGCCAGCAGCATTTTAAGGACAGATATTTCAAACTTCATTTGCATATCCAAGAGATTCAGATACATATCTAAATACCTTTTGGACTAGATGAACTTTAATTGGACTAGATAACCTTTAAAGGTCCGTTCCAACCCAGAGCAATCTATGATTCAACCTTGTTCTGTTCTATCCTAGACACCAAAGGGGACTGAATTTCCTACTAAAGATTTTCAGTCAATTCAATTGTCCCAGGGAGTAAAAGGACCAAAATACTCTCATTAGTAAACAGGGGCAGGAAAAAAGTAGCAGTGGATGTGACCTGTAAAAATGAAGAACTGTGATATCAAGAAAGAATTAGAAGGAGCAGTTACGCAACAGAAAAAGCTGGAGAGGCTGGTTTATGGCCCTTTCTGTGGTGACACTGCTGGAGTAGACCCTGTCCTGTGAGGCACCACTAAAGCACATAATCTGTGTATGGCGCTGAAGAGTGATAATGGGTGACCAAATGGATGCCCTTTCCAACTCTAGCACTTATATGATTATAGCTGGGTTATGAAACTTCTTTTAAAGCCCCCTTTTCGGACTGCTGGTTGAGTGGCTACTCCAGTTTCTGAGAACTAATAGCCTGCTTCTAGATTCATACTAGAATGCACAGGACAAATTCTTACATTAACAGTTCGTTATTTAATTTTATATATATATATATAAAAGAAAGAAATAAACTGGAGAAAAGGAACACTAGGAAGGAGTTAAAGAGTTTTTCTTGTTTCAAAAATGTGAAAATTGAGAGACAAAAAGCAGCCATTACAAATTGTCATCCTTCTTAACTAGACTCCCACAATTTGGCAATTTTAATGTATTACTCCCAATAAAAAGTTAAAACGTTGAGAAAAAGTGAGCACCCGCAACACCATCCCTTGAATTTTAACAAAATGGGACAGAATTATTCCCTACAAAGAGTATTTGGGCTGCCAGCTTGATCTGGATTTCTCTGAGATGTCTTCCTAGTCTTATAATGGTGACTGCGCTAACCAGGAGTAGGCCCAATGAAGCTGAATTTCACCAATAGAAAAAATAAATGTAAGGGGCTGACCTTGCTGGCATTTGAAGGAGGCTGGGCTGTGCATGGCAGAGTGCCTGTGAGCTCCAGGACAGGACATAGCTTTGCAGGAGAGGCCGGCTGCCCATGGCATCCCTCTCCGCTCCACATGAGTTTTGAAGACAATCAGCAAGTGCCTTTGAAGTGAAGAAAGCAACACCTTTCTTCTGCTGAGAAGTTCAAAGGAGAGGAAAACATGTTTGTTATATTGATGGACCTCTCAGTGAAGGTGTCAACTAGATGTTCACCTAGGATCTGTCTAGGACTAAGGAGTTGGTATTTTCAGTTTGAAAGTACATAATAGTAATTAACAGCTTTTCATTGAGAACTCGGGGTGGGGGGGGGTGGAGTTAATCATCATCCATCACTGTCAGACAGCTGTCTTTGAAATGCTAAAATTGCATATGCTAGGAGGAGTTACACATAAGTCTGAATCAGCGTCATACCTATGATTGAGAATTAAGTAACCATGATTTAATTCAATGATGGCTTTTCAGCAGAATTGTCGTGATGAGCATGTGTAATGTAAAATCAACCCAGCTAATTATCTGGATTTGAAATATTTTAAAAACACAAAGATGCATTTAGTAATAATCCATCTAAATCATTATCTTTTAAACAGCATTTTCTGTTTTCCTGAGTTTTTGATGTAAATTCCTCGTAACAGAGTCTGCAAATAAATTAATGTGAAATGTCAGGGAGAAAAAGAAATGCTTGGAAAAGTCTGTAGATTTTTCGAGCAAGCTAGCTTTTGGTGCTGGATTAATTTTCTCAGCCTGTTTTGTGGTCCTTCAGGTCTAGAGTGACAAATGCTGACAGAGCAATACAGATATCTGTACACCTGTCCTCCCCTGCCCCATTTCTGGGGATCGGGACCATCCACTTAGTACTTTTTCTAAATACAATATTCTCACAGATGAGGTGGGGTTGGAGGGAGCAAAACTAGCTACTTACAATAGTTGAGGGAAGCACACTTGTGTAAGAAACCAAAAAACTTGAATTAGAAAGATTAAAAAAAAATAATTAAAAGAAATAAATTCTTCCCCGTATACATCAAATTATGGCTTCATTGAAAGTGTTTGAACAAGATGCTGATTGTAGGATCAAAAAAAGTGCTACAGCTACTCCATGTGACTCATACAGCTACATCACACCACAGCATCTCCTATTTCTTCCCCACTGAAGGCAAGTCTCACATTCCTTCCCCAGTTCCTGTAAAGCCCCCTGGCAGCAACCACCCTCCAAGTGCAGTGATTTGGTGCTTCCCAAACTGCTCTGTCTCACTCAACGCTGGAGAGGTGGGTGAAGCGCAACATCTGCACGACTCTGGTTAACTCTATTTCTTAGCACATGAACCTGGATTGCTATTTTGGTAAGAACAATTTCATTCCATTCTTCTCTTGATTTGTTTTCACAGCTTTAATACTTCAAGGATTTAAACTGGCCTTTGAAAGGAACACCTTTGAAGCTAGAAAATAGCTTTGCTGCTGGCTGCCCTCTGGTTTGCCCTTTAGACATTTCTCTGGCAAGAAGCTTCTGACTTTGCAAATCAAAACCTGCTGTTTTGCAAAGACATACCTGTACCCTCTGCAAAGCATGACAAGGAGATGCTAAATAACAGTCTATTTTTCTCCAGTCTCACCCACTGCCCAGCAAAAAGCTTCTACAGCAGCAACTGGAAGGAGCTGGAGGGAATCAAGGTGCTGCTGGGAGTTGCTTCCATACAGTTCCAGTTATCAGCAGTTCTAGACTAAAAGAAAACAAATCTAAATTTATAAAAGCAGCCCATGTAACAAGATGCATCTGGCTTTACCTCACACATTCAAATCCGTTGTCCCTGTTGCTTCCTTCTACAATCAAGATAGGCATCAAAAGATTACATGCTGGGAACATAAACATTACCCCTCTCCCCCCTTTTCTCCCATTTCTGATTAAAATAAATAAGGGGAGCCAGATTCAAGATGCAGCAGGCTGTATCTTTATGTTTTAGGACTGGTGTATTTAGCATTGCAGCTCCAGTATTACCATTTATTTAGAAAGAAACAAAGTGAAATACCTCATGCCTGAACATCACTAAAGGCCCAGAGGTGACCACAGATTTCTCATCTTTAATAAATATCTTAACAGTTATGATACCTATGCAATGCTGTTGTTTAGCAATTGATAAATGATTGAAGGAAATTAATTTCATGGGTGGGTTATTTTCAGTCCTGGAGTCAACAGCTATTGCACTGGTATCTGCTCTTGACAACAGTTTCTATATATTTCCTTTTTGAATGCTTGACACAAATCACAGCTACAGCTTCTTTGTTTTGGTTTGATTTTTTATATAACAGCTTATGATCTTCTTTTGGCAGCTTATTAACAGAAAAATGGTATCAACTACACTTAAGTAGGAGCATTCATTTTCCTTCACTGCCAGCTAATGACCCTTCTGTATCTCTCTTTCTAGAGTTTGCATGTTATTAGATTTGTCATAATCTGACAGTTGTCCAAATCAGGTTTGGGCACGTTTACATTGGTAGAAATAAAGCCATTGCACAAGGGGATTTCAAGGTAACTTTTTTATCACCAGCCATATGCAAAACCAGTTCAGTTCCTCTGTACTTGGGTTTAGGAAGCACCTAAGGGCATCAATTTGTTTACGACACACATAGTATTGCCATAGGACAGGGTGATAGAGACTGCCGAGTACAAAATCCATGTTGCTAAATGAGTAGAGAGTGCTGTACAACCCACAAGTGTGCAGGATGTTAACCTTCAGTGAGCACGAAACAGAAGAAGAGTGGTGCAGTGACGTGGCAGCTCCGCCACCACATCACCTGAACATCCATGTCCCACACCAACCGTTACTACTTCTCAGCCAGGCCCTTGTCCAGCTGTAAATCTATCACCTGACAACTTCTGCAAACTACACAGTTAAACAACTGCTATGACCAAGCCATGAATCGCAGTGTTTCAGTGCCAGTAAAAATTCCTTGTATTTTCTTTTTTTTTTTTTTTTTTTAATCTAGTTTTCTCTCCTATTAAGCAAAGGATTTGTGTTATAGTAAAATTAAAAGTCCCCTTTGGGGTTCATTCACTTAGATGGACTCTTAACTACTCCAATTACTAAATGTCTTTAGAACCTCGTGTTTAAGGTATTCTATGAGATGCACCAAGGGATGACATCCCCATGTGGATGTTTATACTGTTGCACTGTAAAGTTGCCTTTGGCAACCAAAATTGCCTGTGGGTTTGTCATTAGGCTATGATTATTTTGGTGTGAACATAAGCTGTAGGTTGACTGAAAGTAGGAAATTCAGTTTTGAAGCAAAACATTGTCCTCAACTTACCCCATCACTGTATCTAGGCAAGTAGGAGACAAGATGATGTTTTTTCCCCTGGAAGAATTTCACGATATCACAGGGTGTCAGGGGTTGGAAGGGACCTTGGAGATCTTTGAGTCCCACCCCCCACCCGAGCAGGACCAGGACCATACAATCCAGCACAGGTCACACAGGAACGCAGCCAGGCAGGTTTTGAAAATCTCCAGAGAAGGAGACTCCACAACCTCGCTGGGGAGCCTGTTCCAGTGCTCTGTGACCCTTACAGTAAAGAA
>JANIJG010006215.1:0-19466 GCA_024611175.1 Megaceryle torquata
GAGTGATCTGCTCGAGTTTTGTCCTGCTCTGGCAGGGGGGTTGGACTCGATGATCTTCAGAGGCCCCTTCCAACCCCTACCATTCTGTGATTCTGTGAAACCTTAACTCATCTTAGTGAAGTGCTTTTGAACACATGCATTCCTCGTGCCCTAAACCTCACTGCCCATTTCCACACCGGAGTGACTCTCCAGAGCAGCAGGAGTCCTGCAGTGCTGGGGGATAACTCCCCTTGGGAGCGATGCTCGAGGAGAGATGCTGGGTAGGGAAGCTGCACACCCCAGAACAGATTAGTGTTCCAGATTTCTGTTGCTGAACACAGATTGCAGCCACAAGTTATTAGGGAGATGGTTCTTTGCTGTCAGTAATGTTACAAATTATACACTAGTAAAAATTGTTACAAAGTTTGAAACTCTGACCTCTTCTAATGTATGCGAGTCATGGTTGCCAGTCAGGCAGCGAGCTGGGGAAAGCTTTTCCTTGCATTTATAGGATGCTGGACTTCAGGAAATACTCTCCCTTAAAAACCTGACCTCCGTATAAAATACTCTGAAGGTGAGGTGAAGATGGAAAAAAGAAGATGGAAACAAACCGTGGAAACAACATTCCATCATGAAGATGGAAAAACCCCCACATTATGAACAGATAATAAATCAGCTGGTTACAACAGACATAAAGACCATATACCTTATTCTAGTATCTGCACAGGGATGGCTAAAATACATTAAAAATCTCTCACTGGGAGAGATTGCTGTCCTCAAACCTGAAAAGAATCCAACTACGCAGCACCACTGTATTCCTCTCTGTGCTTCCTCCCTCGGAGAAGAAGGACACGTAGAAGCAGATCCTTCCCGCTGACTCATTCTCCTCTAGAAACTGTATTTGAGGTTTGAGAAGAAAGGAATTATCCTAGCTTGTTAAAAAAGCAGTTTACCTCCGTGTTTATAGTTCAGCATGACCAGAATAACTCCTGCCATGTACTGTTACTGTTACTGGAATAAAAATAGAAGTACTGTTAGTGTTACTAGAAGAGTAATAGTGAGTAATAGCTAACGGCATGAATGAGAGCACAGAGACAGGAATTAGCACTCCACAGTTCCAAACCTCCTCTACAGAATTGCAGAATAGCAGGTGGACAACGACAGAGTTTGATAAAATACAAAATAACATTTTTAGTGGTGATTAATTATACATTTGGGAAGCCCCTAACGCTTCCAAGTTACCGTGGTGTTAACCATGGGCACTACATCACTGAAGCTTCACATCCTGCTTTCCTTAGCTTTACAGCATCTTCTCTTGCTCTGCTCTTTAGGGCTCTTCAGACAACCCTTGTCACCAATCGTCACAGGGGCTCAGCACCTTCCAATTGGCTTGAAATGATCTGCAGCACTGGAACAATGCAGTAGAGACATCGGACTAGATGGTCAGAGGAGCCCTTGGATACTCTTAGCACTACTGCAGAGTATTTGGACCTATCTCTGAAATTCTGAAAAGCTAAAAATACTCAGTGCTTCATCCCTGCCTTGCCAGCTGTCTCTCTGCTGCTGCAGTCGTTTCTTTACCCTTCCCTACTCCCACCTTGTCCTTCTCCTTCATGCCATCTCACCTCTTTTAATCACTTCTGGTTTATCTTGCCATCGATGGGTGGGGAACTGCACAGGAATCTGGACTGTGCCGTGCAGAAGCCCTGCTCTCCTTCTCTCATCGCCTACGTTCAGCAGTTGCTAATTGTAGCAGCACCAGGCCATCGATGACTCTGGGAAACGAGGGCATTGTCTGCCTCACAGACTCGGTTCTGAAGTTGCAGGAGGGTTTTTTTCAGTCTGTGCTTTCATGCTTTGAGAACTTTTAAAGCAAACAGAACCTGTTTCTTCTTAAACTGTTTCAGAAGCTTTTGATGGTTTGTTTTGGTTTTTCCTTTTTGTTTCCTTTACTTTGTTATACACCACGACCTCAAACCTGACAATATTCTTTTAACACAAAGTGGAATTACTAAACTGCATGAGTTTGGTTTTGCTTGAACATTAGCTACCCCTCGTGCAGATTCTGTGGTTACCTGACAGTACAGGGCTCCTGAACTGGCTTTAAAAGACCCCACATAAGGAAAATGTATGTAGCTGTTTGTTGTTTGTTTTTTGGGGGGGAGGTGGCATCCATAATTCAACTGGTATGGGAGAAGCAGTCTCCTACATGTGAACTTCTGCAGACAATGCGACATCTTGCTCAGGTTGCCAGGAAGGCCAGCAGCATCCTGGCTTGTGTCAGCACTGGTGTGGCCAGCAGGACAAGGGCAGGGATCATCCTCCTGGACTGGGCACTGGGCAGGACACCCCTTGAATCCTGTGTCAGTTTTGGGCCCATTGCTCCCAGAAGAACATCAAGGGGCTGGAGCATGGCCAGAAAAAGGCAATGGAGCTGGGGAAGGGGCTGGAGCACAAGGGTGGTGAGGAGCAGCTGAGGGACTTGGGCTTGTTGAGCCTGGAGAGGAGACTGAGGGGAGATCTGGCTCTGACAGCTCCTGACAGGGGGTTGGAGCCAGGTGGGGTCAGGCTCTGCTCCCGAGGAGCAAGCGACAGGACGAGGAACCGGCCTCAAATTGCCCCAGGGGAGGTTTAGGTTGAACATTAGGAAAAATGTCTACCCCAAAAGGCTTATAAAGCCCTGGAAGAGGCTGCCCGGGGCAGGGGTGGAGTCCCCGTGATCCCTGGAGGGGTTTCTAAGCCGTGGAGCTGTGGTGCTGAGGGCCATGGGTCAGTGGTGCCCTGGTGGAGCTGGGTTAACAGACTCAATGACCTTAAAGGTCTTTTCCAACGTAAACAATTCCATGATTAGCAAAAGGAAAATAATTCTATAAAAGTTGAAATGGTGACATAGGATTTTCCGTATTATCACTATCAGCAACTATAAAAAAACCCCTTTTTCTCAATAAAGAATTGACACTTTCAATATCTGTGTGACAAAAAAAAAAGAAAAGGGGTGATCTGAAAGCAATAACATTTTATTTACGATCAGTCTTTGTTGTGCAGGTACTCAATTCCTTGTAGTAACTTGGTATTTTTAAGCCTTTTGTTATCCAATCCACGGAAATAATGCTGGAGCTCATCTAGATTTGCATGATCAATACATTCAAACACCAAGGGAAGTAATTTTTTTTTTCTGCTAAGATCCCTGAATCAGGTTGACACTACTCTTAGCAGGAAATCGCTGTCGATAAAAGAAGAAAACCACTTTCTGCCATGGTTTTTTATTTCAATTTATATAGACTTTCCTCTTTGAAAGGCTGATAACAAGAACTATATTTTGCTTAATTAAAGATTGACATTATTTTGAAATGATGCTGTCATTGTTTCTGCTTCGTCAGCCTTCCTCCTTCGAACATATTCACTGAGTTATTTTACACAAGGCTTTTTTTTTTTACTTCCAAGCTCTGAACTAACACTGCTGAGCCAGGAACAGAGCAAGGAAACAGGCAGCTCTTTTCAGTAGCTTAAAAAAATATCCTCTGGAATGTGTTTTCCACAGATAAGGACTCACATATTCCAAGAATGCCATGAAAAACATGTACTGGTTCACACTGAACTCCATTTACCATTTGATTTTTACATTACTATCTGTTAACATTCTGAAGCAGCTTTAAGTTAAAAGCAAAGCTGGTTTTAAATCAGTACAAATGTATCTGTCCTTTTATTTACCATATTTATTTTTTCTTTTTAGTTGAGGGCTACACTCTCCGCGCTACCACGTCTCCTTAAACACCTCCAAGACCCAGGACATCCATCCCCAGTCTGCATTTAGAGGTAAAACCTCCACATACACAAACTTTGAGAGACACTGAGGGACCCATGTGGCAAAATGTGCCATTATGCCTAATTAAAAATTAATGAGAAGTAAATTTTTAAAGCATCCAGTCGCTGCAAAGAGTGGAAGTGGGCTGAATACACAGCGTTAAAAGTAAGAATCCAAATTTATAACCTTGTAAATCTGAACTAGGAGTTATTCTTCCCCTGCTTTGTAGAAGTTCAGTTAAATCAGAGGGAGCTGGTATCTCTGGCTAGGAGAAAATCCAACAGGACCCACATCCAGGCCAAAATTCTTGCAGAGCTTTCACAGACATAGGTCTAAACTCAAATATTACCAGGGAGCTTTTAGGGGAGATCTCCCCACTTCACTGTAACAATGCTGAAATATCTCTCTGAGGAAATATTTGTAGACAATCCCTCTTCTCTTCAGGGTACAGAACTGGTGTAATAAATACACCACCCCTTCCATGACCAATTTGCACTGGGGATCCGGGAATAGAGCCAGAGCAAAGTGATGTAATCTGCAGCTGAGAAAAAAAAAAAAAAAGGCCACTTTTGGTGGCCTTTTGGCCCTTTGGGGAAGCTGGGGCAGGACACGGTGTGAGCTGTGATTGCAGAAGTGGGAGGGGAGGCCTTTCAGCCAGTTTCACGTTCCCTCTCCTGTGCTGGAGACAGGCGAGAGAAGAACTCGGGTACAGAACTACCCACAGCAACACCATCCCCCAGGGTCATCACTAACTCAGCACAACTCACACGTATTCTTCCAGTACTTAGTTTAAACCAGGACTGCTTTTGCCAACATCATTTCCAAACTTTATCTCCATATTTTTAATTTACTTTAATTGCTCAGTTTAACCTGATACCAAAGTTTTGGAGAAACAATTTCTTTTCACGCTGTTTTGTGCGCAGAGCAGCCTACGAGTCACCACTCACCCTGACAATCACGCAGGGTTAATTTTCAAGCCATGCCCCCTCGTTTTATACATTTCAAGCTGCTAATCTGTCTCACGTTGGGATTTTGTTAACAGATTTTTCTGGTGTCTCGTAGAATATTTTAATGGTCGCTGCCTGACCCTTGGCCTCCTCGTGCTTGCACTTCACTGCTGTTCCTTAACTTCCCCTCCCACTTTGGCAAAGATCTCAGACATCTTAATCTGGTTTTATTCCTTCGTGGAAGGACAAAAGTTTTAACTGATTTGAGGCACATACATCTCTTTAAACATATATTCACAGACAGCGTTTCAAGAGGAGTGACACCTGCAGACAGCAGCACTCACACTACTCGGAAACGTTTCTGAAAGCCCTTGGGGCTCCCAAACCCTTGGCCCAGCCGTTTTTAAACATACATGGGGACAGGCAAGAAGCAGCTTTAACGCTGATACACATTCAGGAGCCATCGCCAAACCCCACGGTTAAATGCGTGCCATTTAAAATGCGCCCTGAAACTTACACAGAATAAACACAGCCCCATCTTCTAGAAAACAAAAGGTGCGACCAGCATGACTGGGACGAGCCCGGCTACCCGCGTGATCGCACTGGTCCAAACCCGGCTAAGGGGAGTTTTAAGAACGGCCCCGTGTGCGGCCGGGATGGGAATCAGTGTCACCGGGGGCTTTGGAGCAGCGGCCCCCCCACCCCAGCACACGCTTCTCTTTGCCGCCAGCGCTGCGAAGAGGCCTCGGCCGCCGCTCCGTGGGGACGACGGGCCGGCCTCCGTGCACTGCACCGGGACCGGGCCCCAGGACTCCCCCAACCCGCCCCGTCGGGCTTCCCAGCCGCCCGGAGCTGCCAGGCCCTGCTGCCATGGCAACGGGCGGGGCGGCGGCGCGGTGACGTCAGACGCAAGATGGGCGAGGCTCCGCCTGGCGCTCCCTCAGGCCGACGCCACGGCCGCCGGTCGTTGCTCTGCGAGACCCGGTGGTTAAACGCGACCTGCTCAGGCCGATGCGGCCGCCGGTCGTTCCTCAGCGAGACCCGGTGGTTAAACGCGTCCTGCTCAGGCCGACGCGGCCGCCTTTGCTTCCGCGGGTCGTGGCGTCAGGTAACGGAGGGCGTTCAAGCAGCGCCGGGCTGGTGAAAGGGGTGACTGCCTCCCCTAGAGCTGCCGCCTCCCCGCTCCCGCCTTTGCAGGAATTAACGAGCACACACACACGAGCTGAGGGAATTCCCTTAGGTTCTTGAAAAGTCCTGAAGCGGGGGTGGGCGCCTGGAGCGAGTTCTCAGCACGGCCCGGTCAGGCGGGTTGGGGCCGAGGGAGGCTGGTGCGAGGGCTCCTCGCTCCCGAGAGGGATGCGTGTTCCCGTTGTCAGAGAGCACGCTGCACTGAAATATGGTCAAAGAATAATCGGTAGCCTCCTGCCAAGGGGACGGGTTGAGTAGGTACATACAGGGATGTGGTTTTGTCTGAGTTTGCTGTTCTTGAAAACCTGAAGCAGGGTTGGAGGTAGAACAGGCTTAGAGCCCCTGGAAGATGGGCTGGGAACTGGGTACATTGAAGTAACCAGTAAATCAATAAGCGGGGGGAGGGGGGGTTCAGAAGCTGCTCCTAGCTCTGCTGCTCTGTGGTGTTAATAAACTCCTTAATTCTCCTCTTTACTGTGGCTCCACTTAACCTGCTCCTCTGATGGAGCAAAGGGTGACCAAATCATTTCTTTGCCACATAACCAGGTGGATTATCTGTCCCCGAGTGCTTTGGGAAGAGGGCTCATGTCTCCCAAAGAACAGCATGGCAGGAGCTCCCCGTGTCACCCCTCAGCAGTTGCTGCAAGGAATGAGAACAAAACCAGTTTTGAACAGGTGACTTGGCTTATTCATTTCCCTCATTGCTTCTCTAGAGCCTTTCATCCTTCTCTAGAGCCTTTCATCCTTCTCTAGAGCCTTTCATCCTTCTCTAGAGCCTTTCAAGACCTGCCTGGATTTGTTCCCATGTGGCCTGTGCCGGCAGAGGGGTTGGACTCGATCATCTCCAGAGGTCCCTTCCAACCCCTACCCTTCTATGATTCTACTTTGGGAGCCTTGAACTTGGCTGATATTCATATAAATAACTTCTCAGACCTATACTGCAACATGAGAGAGTGACCTGGAAAATGAAAGTTATTGTGAGGATGGATTGTTTTAACAAACACAAAGCAAACAGTTTGCTCTCACTATTACTTCTCAAGCTTCTCATCTTATGATGGGACAAAGCTACCTTAGAAATGTTTGGGCTTTGCAAAAATCTATGCAACTACAAAGTGTTTACTCGAGACTAATATCGAATGACTGTGCTGCAAATTACTACCTTTTTATTTAATACCATCCCCCATTAAATACCATCTTTTGGGGAAAAAAAAAATAAGGATAAAAACTGAACTTGAAATACCTTTCTGCTCAGGAAATCTATTTCAGTACTATTCAAGAAGTTTATAGAAGGGAAACGTTCACTGATGTTTTAGACTGCACACGTGTAGGGATTTTTTTTCCCAGGTGTTGAAGCACTGCTGCAGTGGACAGATTGAACAGCTGCACATTAAAAACACCTCGAGACACCAAACGAAAAAGTTCTGAAGTTCTTGTTTCCACCTGACCCTGGAAGTCAGTGAAAACATTTAAAGTAAAACACCCATAGTGAAGTTGAACAGCAATAGCAGTGGTGTGTTTAAATTCATTCAGCAGGGAAGTACTGCAAATAATTATCAGCTGATTTAAATCTAAAGTGGTTATTTAGTGTAGGTTTCATTTTGAGACCTATTAAAGCATCTTAATGAAGGCAGAGCCTCTTTCATTGTTACAGTTGGGACTTATTATTTCAAAACTAGCTTGGAATGGAGTTACCTTCATTTTTAAGCCTACGTATGCCATACAATAAACAGAGCAGAAATTTCAGCAGGTTCTTCAGAGGGAAAACGATAAAACCTTTCAAATTCTTAATAAAACTCCCAGCCATATCAGTGTAACTGTCGGGCAGGATGAGAAATAAAACATCCCGTCGGGTAACGTCAACACGCTGATCCCCGGTGGTGGTGGAGAAGAGGAAATGTTGTTGAGGTATTGAAAAAGTTCCAAGCCGGGTGGAAACAACGTAAGATTTCAGATTTAACTCTTGTTTGGTTGCCTGATGTTTGGGGTTTGGGTATTTTTTGACCCTGAAGTGGAGCTCTGAGCATGGTGGGTGTCAAGGGTGACTTGAGCTTCGGAGGGAGGAGAGCTGCCCCTTGGGCAGGGGATGCTCTCACTGCCTGGCCTGGGCAGCTGCGGCAGAGAGTGAGTTAATAGTGAAATAACGAACGATATTAAACCAAAGCTAATTATTTATACGCGTCCAAGCTTGCGCTTGTTTTCTACAGTCTGCTTTCTCCCTTACAAATTAGCTGGAGCTAAATATAAACTGTATAAAGCTAGAGGAGCAGCAGTGGAATGTAGAATCAAAACGACTGTGTGACAGGAGGAGGAGAATCCAGGAGGGAGGATTGCTTGGTGGAACCATTTCTCACCAGTATGGGGAACAATGTTTTAGCGGCCGGGGGGAGACCGTTTCTTGTTACCAAACCTCTTGAAAAGCTTATTCCATTGTGGTGTCCCACTTCGCTTGACCTCTTACATCTCACTTTTCTCAGTATTTTCTCTGAGGTGGGATATTGGGTTAAGAAGTGTTCAGAGCGTGAGCCTTTGGCAGAGTAAACCCTGAGGCGGGTGAGGTACTGGTTCTGAGCAGCGCTCGGGTCAGCCTGCGTCTGAAATAACCCGTGCCCGTGGGGTTGCTGCGTCGCGGGTTGGCACGACCTTTGGCAAACAGCAGCTTTGTGCTATATTAAACCTGGGATCGGTGCTATCCAAGCACAGGGATAGCTGGCGGCGAAAGAAATGGGCAGAGGGTGAAGACAAATGTTTATTTCTGTCACTTCATTATGAGTCTTATGATGTCTTGACCTCCTTAACGTCGTCTGGAGGAAGAGCGAGGAGGCACATGCGCTCGCACAGATCCAAGATCTGGGGCTAACTTCCAAGGCTGCACCTAAGAACTAGGTCATGACTTCAAAGAGATCTGCTGAGTCTGTTGGAGTTAATGGGATTAAAAATAAAAATAATTAACATCACTTCCCTGGTT
Source organism: Megaceryle torquata (assembly GCA_024611175.1). NCBI lineage: Eukaryota > Metazoa > Chordata > Aves > Coraciiformes > Cerylidae > Megaceryle > Megaceryle torquata. The sequence continues at coordinate 8,885 of JANIJG010006215.1, forward strand.
TCCCACCACCTCCCTTCAGAGCGTGAGCCAGTTACAGACCTTTTTCTGACTTCTCTCCATTTGCTCGTGTAGTTTAAGTCACCTGCTCCCCTCCCAGCACCCCTCGCTCTGCTGATTTCCAGGCCCCCCCGGCCGAAGGGGCTCTGCGGGATCCCTGGGACCCCCCCCACCCCGCGCCGGTGGAATGGGCCGGGCCGGGGCCGGGTGTCGCGTCCCCCCCACCCCGACATGGGCCGGCCCAGCGGCGGGACCCGCCCCCCGCGGAGGGAGACGCCATTGCGGGTTGTTTGTGCAGGAGGAGGCGGCGGAGAGAGGCGGCGCTGCGGCCGCGGACTCTTTTCCCCGCGGCGATCATGTCCACCCCGGCGCGGCGCAGGCTGATGCGGGACTTCAAGAGGTGAGCGGGGACACCCCCCATATGCACGGTCGTTTCTCCCCCCGCCCCGGTTCCTCGGTCCCGTCGGAGCCGGCACCTCGTCCGGCCGGGGTATGGGGCCGGCCTGGCACTAGAGGAAGCGCCGCTGCCCGGACAGAGCAGCTGGGCTGCGGGCCCGACTCGGCCGTTCGCGGGCTCGGGGCTCGCACCGCCGGGTTGCCCCGGGGAGGGGAGCGGGCAGCGGCACGGCGAGGAGCCGCGATGGACTGCGCAGCGGTGGCGTGTCCCGGGCCGTCTCTCCGGTCCCGTTCCTTTGTGCTGCGGCCGGGGGCTGGCACGGAGCCCCCGAGCCCGGGTCCTCTCGGGGAGGGGGGCGGTGGGGTAGGGGCGCTCTCCGAGCCCGCGGCTTCGCCCGATTCCCGCCTTCTCCGGGGACCGGGGATGGGAAGCGCCTTGAGGAGCTTTCTGGGGAGGTCGCCCCCGTGCCTGGGGGTGGGGGGGGTCCCGCCGGGCAGGGCCGGCTTTGTTCGCACCGGGCGCCCCGGCCGCCCGCTCGCCCGTGCGCCGACGGCTGGGGGCGTCTGAGGATAAAAGTTGAAGCGGTGCCTTCAAAACAAGGGCAGCCCCGGTCTGCGTGGGAAGGGCCCGGGGCGGGGGAGCCTCCCCGGGAGCGGCGCCTGGCGGGGCCGGAGGGGGGGTTGGGGTGGGCGGTCGGGTGGCGGGGTCATGTGTAGGTGTCTCAGGGCTGCCCTTGCCCTAGAAGGTACAGAGTTGGCCGAGGCTGAGTGTTTGTGCCGTGCTTCCCGTACCGCCTCCTCCTCCTCGCGCAACCTTCTGAACACCGGAGGGGTTTGGTCCGGGTTTCTGAACAAACCAGGCAGAATTTCGATGTGTTCGAGGCCCTTTGGTCTCTGAAAATAAGTACAATTTGGGACGGGCGTCTAAAAATGAAGCACAAAGGATTGGCAAACCCTTCATTTGTCTGTATGTAATAAACCCCAGCACGCCCTTTAATGTTTATGCACACGCTATTCCACCTGGAGTTTTCAATCACGAGGAATCTTTCGTATAATACCTACAACCTGCTGAAGAAGCAGTTATTAGTTGCACTCTTTTAAATGTTAATGCCTGAACCACAGACTCTAGAATACTTTCTTTCCAGTCTGACATGTAAACACACTTAGTGTGGAAGAAGGTGTGGGGAGGGTGGGTTTCTTTGCTCAGCTTTGCAGTACTTCATATGGTTTCTCTGGGCTGAGTTGCTCCTAAGTTGTTGGAGGTGAGTCAGCTTTGATAGCGTCTCTTTTTTTTTTTTCTTAGCATAGCTATGTTGTACCAGTACCTGAAAACACATCACTGAGGAGTTGACACACGCTGTGGCTGCTTTACGTGACTGCATCTAAAACTGCAGTGGGAAAAGTTGGATGTTTTTGAGCTGCGGAGCCAACCTCTGCTGCTGCTTTTGGGTGTTGGTGTTTGCTTAAGTGGGTGTTGCTTGATTCCTGTTCAAATCAAAACAGGATATTCAGTCTTTTCTATTGTATTTGGTTACACAGATGACATGAACCAGTGATTTTTTTTCTTTTTTCTTTTTTTTTTTCAGGTTGAGGAGCTAAGTAATTTTTCAGGATTGCTATTGGATGTGGTTTTTATGATTCTGTAATCTTAGAAGTGCTGGTTTAATAGTTTAGACATTTAAGGTGGAGAGAAGACTTTAAAGCTATGGGAAGGTATAACCAAATAAACACTAACTACATTTCTTTACCAAATATATGACAAATTTAATACCCCAAAACTTAGGCAACTATTTTTCATGTCACTTTCTTTTTGCTTATCTCTTTTCTCCCATAAATGGTGGATTTATAAGTTTAGCCTTATGTTACTTGTTACCTCACACTGAAAGAGCAGTCCGTGGGCTGGGCACTCTGATTCACTTCATTAAATACAAATTCCTTCTGCATACTGCGATAGTCAGGAGCAGTGAAGGGAGAAAATTCAACAGATTTTTGTATCTCCTCTAGTTTTGTTGACTTAAACCAACAGAAAAATAAGTTGTGTTGGTTTCTTTCCTGTTAGAAAAGGGGCTACAAAGGGTACATTTTCCTTAGCTGTTAATGATTTCCAGGACCAGTTTGGATAAATCTCCTTTCCAGTCCTTGCCACAGCCTTTCCGTAGTTGGACCCTTTGACAGCAGGGTGCACACGAGCCTTTAAATTGATTTAAAACCCAAAGGCGTCCCTCGCTTGCATCTGTCTGGCCAAACGCTGGGGCATTATTGTTGGCGCGCAGCCTGGCTGTCGCGTAGGAAGAAGCCCCGTTCCTGCTCTCCTGACCAAAATAGTAGGTGGTTTATGCTGTTGATACTAAGCCGTCTGAACTGTGTGTGCTGGGAGAGCCAGGATGTAAACACCGAGTTCAGAGAGGATCCAAGCTGCAAAATAAAACCTAGAAGAGCGAGCCCTGCTTCTGTAGGGCAGTGTCACTGCTCAGCATCCACAGACACGTGCGGTTTCATCACGGACTCGGGCAGCGCAAGCGCAGGAGAATGCACTGGTTGTGTACCAGTGTCAGCTCCAAAGAAATCTACCTTTACGCACCGACGTTGAGTCAGAATACGTCCCTTGGTCTGTAGGGCTTTGATAAGTGTGCTGTGATGTGGGCGAACCTCATGGTAGTGCCAAAGATTTGCTTTGGAAGCCAGGGCGGTCGCTGCGCTCTCTTTACTATTCTGTAACTCCAGAGGCTCAGTAGGTTGGGTGGGTCAGAGCTCTGTCACTGGAGGAGTTCCATCGGGGAAACTGCTCATCAGGTGATGGGGTTCTGCTGGCTTATGTTGTTCAGGGTCTTAGGTGAGCCTTTGGTGGAAACAGAGCGATGGGCTGAAGGAGAATACGCGGATCCTATTCTTGATCGCAATACGTATTTTGGTCTGGTCCAAGTTTATGTGGTGTTCAGTAAGTAACGTGCTTTTCCCTAGTCCAAGGATTAAGGAACAGGAAATAATTTTGAAAGCTTCCATGATTACTTTAGAGATAAACACATTTGAACTGGTAAAAGGGAGCAGTACACAGGTTTCTCCCCTCGCTCCCTTTCGGAGCGATCAGCTTGCCAGTCAAAATAGGCTTATGCCAAATTTAGCCACATTGCGCACGCGGCTCTGGGAGCGCGGGGAAAACTCCAGTGACTGTCCCTTGCGCTTAGTCCCAGCCAGTGTGCTCCAAAAGTGTCACCAGCTGGTTCTCAGCTCCAGTTTGTGGCTGCAATTTATTCTCTGCTTCGCTGAAAGAGCAGTTGCTGCTCTTTCGGTTGCTGCCACATAGTTCCTTGTGTAGTAGCATAAATCTCAGCTGTATGCGGCGCTTTAAATTCCTCGGGTTGATGCTTCGCTCCCTGAGCGCTTTATCTAACTCGTTGGGCCGTCGTGGTGTTGATGTAACTCATGAAAAATTCTTGATGCACATCATCCTGTGGATTTGTCGTTTGGGGTATTGATAATCTGCGTGTAACGCTTTGTGCCTTCTCCCACTTGGAATGAGAAGATAATTACAAATTCCGGATGTTGCTGTTAAATTGTACTCGGAGTGGTATTTAATTTCTAAAAGGCTTCTTGTTCTGTATTTGTAATTCTTAGATTGCAAGAAGACCCTCCTGTGGGTGTCAGTGGTGCACCATCTGAGAATAATATAATGCAATGGAATGCAGTTATATTTGGGTAAGACTTTTCAATTGCTATAAAATTCTATATCAAAGGGCTAAATATAACAACACCTGGCTTTTGTTTTTGCAATTCTTCTCTTCTTTTATGGACATAAAGTCAGGAAACTTAGAAATATAACCAAATGTGCAGTTGTGGTAAAAATCTGTTTTCTGGGGTAATACAGAATGCAAAGGAAGGAAAAAAAAAAAAAATTTGTTCGTATTTTTGTTGACTAAAGTTTGCATATGGCTTAATAATTAAGTTAGCCTGTGTAGGAGTCAGGCTATGAAAAAGCAGCATGCTCTTTAAAAGTACCTGGGAGACCCACGTTCTCAGCCATTAAATCCAGATGTATTAGCAGGGATTGGATCGATTCCCAGTAGAACGAGGTACAGGTTCTGTCGAGGAAGTTACGTTACTTATCCTACAGAACAGGAACTGGCTTAGAATCCGTTCGTCAAGCGTGCTTGCCAGTAATTTGCTCGTTAATTCCAATCCAGTCACGTAGTGGCATCTGTATTGTTTGGGGTGATGATAGAGGAGGTATCTGGAGTAGCAGGTTGACTTTGGGAAAGGTATGAAAGTTCTCAGGGGTTGCCTCTGGATACTTCTCGAAATATTTACATTATCCCCTCTGCCTTTATCTTGGGGAGGATGAGGAAGAAGATGTATTTATTGTGCTTGTTTAGAAGTAAGTAATGATGGTTTTTAACTGGAGTTTATCTTTAAAACCTTTCAGGCCAGAAGGAACGCCTTTTGAAGATGGTAAGCCGCTCACTTTTCTATCCTCTGTCATCCTAAACATTGCTGGTATTACACTGTTCTGCTTTGATAAAATAAGAGATACGATCTGTATATAACTTGGAACAAACCAAGCAAGCAAGTGAAGGAGTTAGGTCTTGTTGGCTATAAAAAAATACTTATTTTCATGTAAGCATCATCTTGTCACAGTGGTTGATGGTTAGAAAGCGCGAAGCGGTGCTTGCATCAAGCCTTGTTTATACATAGGCACTAGAGTTTTTAGTGGGGGAAGTTGGTCTGATGCTGCCAGATGTGTTTTTACATCTCCGTAGCTGAGCTCAACAAGACAACGTGCTTTTCTGGTTTCATCTTGGTGGCAGGTTCAATTCATCTCTGTTCTAATGGAGAACAGGTGAAAAATCTCGAGTTGTTCTGAATATAGAACTTGGCAAGGGGGAGGGAATACGGCACTTGTACATAAACATGAAAGCTGGTGTGTAATGAACCTCCTTTAGGCATGTGAGGAATAATGAGTTTGATAATTATAGTATTATTGCCATGATCGGCAGCAGATGGGTTTTTCTCTGCGTTGGGTTGGAGGAGTTACAGTAAATTATTCACTGATCCATAATAAAGGTTTTCGGTGAATCAGTCGCGAGCTCCAAAGGCTGAGATTGCCAATTATGAAATTCCATTGTTTCTTTGCTGGCACCGTGGTGCCTTTTTAATGAAACACCTTAAAGTCACCAAAGTCCACAGAACAGGCCTGTTGGGTCACAGAAAAAAAAAAGGGGAGACCAGCAGGGTAATTGATTCTGGACCTGGCTGCCTGTGCTGTGGGTACAGAGAGTCGCCAGGCTCCGACCCGGCTGCCGCCGCTGCCTTTAGCACTGTCACCGAGTAGTAGTTCCATTATCACTTGAAATATATGAAAAGAAACCAGACCCAGTGTTGTTTATGAGAAGAAATATTGATTGTGGATGCACCTAAATTAACTTCTGTTGTAGGTGTTCCCGGAGGTGATTTTTGTTGTTGTTAATTATCTGATCGCATTTATGTTTCTTTGGACAGGTACTTTTAAACTAGTAATAGAATTTTCAGAAGAATATCCAAATAAGCCTCCAACTGTTAGGTTTTTATCAAAAATGTTCCATCCAAATGGTGAGTAAATCATTTTTATTTAGTCATAATACCCATTAAATATTATGGTGTGGTCATGTCTTCTGCCAAGTTCCAGAATGCTTAACAGCTCTCCCATTTCTCTTCATCACCACCTCCTAAGTAGATGTCTAGGACAGCAACTGCTTGATGAAAAATTAAGAATTATGATGCTATTAAGAGCAGCTATCAGTCTCTAATCAATACATAGCCTCGGTAGCAAAGCCTGGGAGCTCTTTTAGGAGCAGCTGCACTTAGGGTGGCTTAAAGAGGTAATTCTGGTTGCAGATTCCTGCCCCCTTCCATTTAACAGCAATTGTGGATGTGAAGCCACACGGTGAATTGGAGTCGGGAGCTGATGGAGCCAAATGTCATTTATTTCTGTCAGTCGAGACTTCAGCTCAGTCCTTGCCTTGCCTTGGTTCAGTGTGCTGAGCAGCACCAGCACAGGGGAGAAGATGGGAATGCACGGGCGTAGAGGAGCGTGGAGGAGGAGACTGACCTGCACTCAGTGATCAGGGCAGCCTTAGGATGCAGAGTGCCCTTGTTCCTGCTCCAGCACTTGATAGCTTTTACCTGCTTGTTCTTGCATGCGAAAAACACAAACATCTCTTTTGCTTTTCCAAGCCCCTCTGTAGCAAAGCAGGGTAGAGATTCTGTCTGGGGGCTGAATCATAGAATTGTTTTGGTTGGAAGAGACTGTTAAGATCATCAGCACTGGCAGGGCACCACTGACCCATGGCCCTCAGCACCACAGCTCTCTTGGGGGCTTGGAAACCCCTCCAGGGATCACAGGGACTCCACCACCACCCTGGGCAGCCTGGGCCAGGCCTGGACAACCCTTGTGGGGAAGAAAGCATAAGCCCATTTCAGCATTTCCTGTAGTGTGAGCCCTTCTTGAACAGAGGCTGACCTTGGCTTCAGCTCTGTGCTTTCAGGCAGTGCCATCTAACCATTCATCCATCCCATAACACAACACGCAGGCTGCTCTGCCCCTGACAGGGGTTTGTCTTTTGGTGGGGGTGGGTGTGTTTGGTTTGGGTTGGTTTTGTTTTGTTTTGTTTTTTTATTGGCGTGAACAGACCAGAAGATGAGGGAGTAGGAGTCTGAGCAGCCAGTCTTGGTTTTATGCAGGCTCCGTTGAGACATCATAAGATAGAAGATACTGATCGGTGTCTGGACAGAAGTTGGATTTCAGGCACACTTTTTGGTATTTTTTATTACCTTCCTTGGTGTGTCTCACATCTGGGCCAGTCCCACGAGAGGAGCAAGGTGCCAGTTCCTGGGCTAACACCATGATCTTTAGATCTTCTTTTCTCCTGAAGTGTTCTGTTATTTCCAGTAACATCTCCTTCAGAATACAAGGTGTCAAACCACAAGGTTGCGAGGCCCAACTGCTCTCCTCTTCCCCGAAGCACTGATTTAAGTACAGGCTGAACTGGAACAGTAACTCTGCCTCAAACAGTGTGTAATGAGCAAACTAGAAAATAAATGTGATGGTTTCTGAAGGGTACCTGTGTTGTATTTACAGTTTATGCAGATGGCAGCATATGTTTAGATATTCTTCAGAATCGCTGGAGTCCAACATACGACGTTTCATCTATTTTAACTTCAATTCAGGTAACTTTGCATCTATTTTAGCAAATCATTTTGTTGTTAATCTCTATTCCAGAAGCCCCAGCTCAGTGCTGGAGCTGGTCAGGCATCTATATTGTGGTGGGTGAACTTCAAATACTTGTGAACCGAGTGGTAGATTTTTAGATCAAGTAAAGATTGAGGTGCTGACCTATGTAATTGCTAATTTTGAGCTACAGAACTGCCATGAGATGGTTTTGGTTTTTTCCAGGAAAACAGTTACTGATTTGGATTTGTTTTTAATTGTTTTCTACATGTGATGTCCTACCCTGACTAAAATTTGCCTGGTGTTTCAAAGAGTAACGTTATCGCGAGGCTTTGCCCCGTGAAGTCCTCAAGGAGACAATACTGCTGAAACCTGCTTTGCTTGGATTAAATAAAAATGACCTGGCACAGCAAAAATATAAATTTTTCTTCTCTCCTGTGTAGGTGTTTTTATTTTACTCAAGTTTTTCAGGAGGCACTTTAAGCCCCTGTCTATTCCTGAATGACAACAGTAGTGCAATTACCAAACAATCCATTAGCATCGTACTGCGAACTGCCACAAGTGACCACGTCTCTGTTAGGTTTGTGAACCTAGAAGTGTACGTGGTGCTAATGCTTATGCAATGTATAATTTGAGGCTCAGGAGCATAATTCTGGTACCTAACCAAGAGTTTAACTGGGTTCTTCGGTTTGGGTTTCTTTCAGTTGGGCTCTTTGGAGTCACTTCTGCCTCCTGAAACACATGTGATTTTCAAGTCGTGATTTTATTTGACTTTTTTTTTTTCCCCTCGATTTAAAAGCTGTTGGTTTATCTCACATTTTCATTCTCCCTTTTTACACAGTCTCTGCTTGATGAACCTAATCCCAACAGTCCAGCAAACAGTCAGGCAGCACAACTCTATCAGGAGAACAAACGGGAATACGAGAAAAGAGTTTCAGCTATCGTCGAACAAAGTTGGAATGATTCGTAACAACAGCTTCGTTACTCTCCGTCCTTATGTACAATTTAACTCTCAATAGAAAGGCTACCACAAATTTCAAGTGCCAGGGGTCTAAGAATTTGCATTAAAAACAAACAAACAAAACCAACAAAAAACCCAAACAATTCATTTGCAAACAAAATTAAGCCCTTCAGTTTAGGAAATTTTAAAAGCTTGTGTATCATGATTAACGTACTTTTTATTGCATGGTATGAACTAAGTTATTGCTACATAAATTTGTAATATATCCTGTTTGTATTATTTTTTTTTTCCAAGTGTATAATGTTGGTGTGGAGTTTTCATGACAGAATATACACATTTTGTAAAGCTGTACTTTTTTCAAATATCGAATGCCTTATTTTTGAATTCTTTAGATTTTTAAATTGGAGAAGCACTTAAAGTTTTTATATATAAATATTTCATGTAAAACTGTTAAATACATAACCTTAGTGCAAGACACGCTGCTCTCACTCTGTATCTCTTTCAAAGGGCTCATTTTCAGGCCATTTTTTTCTTTTTGGTACACGCCGATTCTACCATGCACTTTACAACCAGAGAAGTTAATTCATGATGTCACTTGGATGTCTCTGCTTCTGCACCAGAGCTTAACTTTGAATCTGGGTGTCCTCAGTTGTATGAGGAAAAGAAGGATCGGTAGCTGCCAGTTTACCAAGAGGGAAACAGATGTAACTATTTTGCTCAAACTCCCACTTTAAACCAGCGGTGGAGTTGCAAACAGGACCTGGGTGGTGACCAGGTGTGATGATGTAATCTACTAACTTTTATTTTTCAGGGAGATTGTATTTTACCAAGTTGTAAAATGTTGTCATCTAAACCTGTCCTATATTCCCAGATGGATACTGTAATATAGTTTTGAATATCTTCTAATAATTAAAAAGGTGTCCCATTAGTTTCCCTTGGGGGTAGGGGATAAAATGAATCACTGACCGATGAAAACAAGGCTTTTTTTTTTTTTTTTCCCTTTTTTTCTTCCAGCATCAAAATTGTAATCCCTTTGTCATAAATCTACCCAGCATTATGTGTGTATTAAAACCCCCAAAGCCCATCCCAAAATACAGCTCAGCAGTGCCTGCAAAGCAGTGGAAATTTATTTCAGCTAGAAAAGGTTGTTTATTTGCAACAGCACTCCCTGACCGTTAGTCTCTGTTAACACAGTGAAACAGCACTATCCCTTTACACCTTGCACCACCTCCTCAAGTTGTTCTTTAACTTGGAGGAGCAGCATTTTTGGGTTTAGAAATCAGGATACTAACCAAACGTTCTCAGTTAGTACCTTGTGGAGCAAAACTAGTCTACCTTAGTGTGCAAAGGCTCAGAAACATTCAGGCCCAGTAATGCTAAACTAATCTTTCTAAGTCAGTTTGCTTTCCTTGAGTCAGTGAATTTGTGTTTAAAGATTATTCAATCTACGTCTAATTACTAATAGAATCCCCAAAGGCTCCACTTTGCCTTTTGACTATGGTGAAATTATAGTAACAGTGGCAGAGCAGTGTGAGGTAGCTTCAAGCAGCATCGGTGCAAAGATTTTCATTCACAAATATAATGGGGAAAAGCTTTTTGAGTTTCTAAGAAGTAGCCTAAAAGTGGAAGATTTAATTTATTTTTTTTTTTAATTTTGCCTCCTATTTCAGTATTTATTTTTGCTCCTTGGCTGTTCATTAGAGTCCCCGCTAATTGGATCATTCCTGACTAGCCAGTTTAGCCTAGTTCTAGACTGATGAAGCTCAGAACGTGGGTTTTGTGTGCCTGGGATGGAGGCAGCATACAGCTGAATCACAGAATGGCTTTGGTTAGAAGAGACCTTCAAGATGATCTAGTCCAGCCTTTGACCCAACACCGCAAGCTCACCACCAAAGCACGGCTCTGAGCACCGGGTCCACACACCATTTAACGCCTGCAGCCATGGTGACTCCACTGCCCTGGGCAGACCATTCCAACGGCTGATAACCCTTTTGGGGAAGAAATGTTTCCTAACATCCAGCCTAAAC
>JANIJG010006216.1:0-40276 GCA_024611175.1 Megaceryle torquata
TGTAGTGGATGGTAGAGAGGTGGTGCATCATAGTGTGGGTGGGGGGGGGGGGCGGTGTGGAACCAACATAAAATTAGGGTACTGCTGTCAGATGTCAGTGGTTAACTGCTTTTAAAGCTTATGCAAGTGGTTTAAACCTGCAGTCAGGTTTGGTTTGGTATCTTTGTCTTAGCTTTGAATAATCTACTTTTGCATACATTGCTACTGTTTTCAGTCTTGCTTGTCTGTTTTCTTATGCTGCCAGTTTGATTGGGAAAATAATTTTGTATAGTTCCATTTCTTGATGCTGTGCTCTCTGATTACTGTAAAAACTTTGAGACAGAAATGATGCTCTCTGCTAACCTGTATAAATTTACATTTTGTTCTGCAGGCAGACAAATTCCAAATGTATGTTACTTACTGTAAAAATAAGCCAGATTCTACCCAGCTGATACTAGAACACGCAGGAGCATACTTTGATGTAAGTACTTCCATTGTCCACCTCAAAAGCGTGCTTCAGTAGTTTGAATCATGTATTGTAGTTATGCTGAGTGCCTAATTTCTTAAGAAAATGCAAGTTTCCTGGTACTAATGCTGCAATTTGTAGAATCACTATGGTTGGAAAAGACCTTTAAGATTATCTAGTCCAACTATTATCTAACTCTACCAGTGCCCCTACTACACCGTATCCTCAAGCACCATATCTAGATGGCTTTTGAATACATTCAGGGATGGTGATTCAACCACTTCCCTGGGCAGCCTGTTCCAGTCTTTGATAACCTTTTTGGTATAGAAGTTTTTCTTAATGTCTAAGTGTCATGAGTCTAATTAGACTAATGTCTAAATAGTCTTTAGTGTCAGCTTAAGAGAATCAATCTTGTATCTCACATGGTTAAGTCAAATCAAATGTAAAATGTCACTGTCACATATCAGAGTAGTTCAGAACTGGAAGCAGGTTCTGGCAGCAACATCTGAGACATGAATCTTCATCTTTCATAGGCACATTCTGCAAATCTTAGCATATTGACGTGCTTAGATTGCATTGTATGTAATAGAGATGGAAATCTTTGTTAACTTTTTGGATCACCTTTAAGTTGTAATAGGATGTTGTGGTAATTCAGTTGTCTGCTATTGTTCAGAGCTGCTAAATGGACCACCTTGCACATTCAGTCCCGAGGTTACTTGGTCTACATGTAATAGTACTCCATTTAAGAAATGTGGCAGTTGTTAGAGGTCTGAGGGAGGAATTTTGGCCACACTACATGAGTTTTGGTTGAGCGTGTATTTACAGATGACTTGATTAGAGTGTCCTTTACCCCTTTTTGTTTCCTTCTCTGCTGTGCTGTGTAGTGACACCACTAAATTTTTAAGAATTGTTTGTAGAAGTAGAGGGCAGAAAAATCCAAACAAACCCTGAAGTTCTTGGGGTTAATTTCAAAAGTCTATCACTGAGGAGATGGGAATACTAAACATTGCCAGGAAAAGCCTTTCCTACAAGCCTATGTTAAGTTTTTGGTGTTTAAGAAGAGCAGTTAAATTACACTCTATGTATGCAGAGTTCTCCATCCCCTAATCCACCTAAATTGGATTAGAAATGTGAAGACTTCGTCCTGAGCACAGGTAACTTCAAGAGTTTCCACTAATGCCACCAGTGGACCATGTGAAAATGTCACGTGTATTCCACCTTGGGAATTTCTGATACTGTAATCGTGGTTAGAAAGCACGTAGCTGTGGTGCATAACTTACTGGTTGAAATTGGGTGGGTAAAATATATCTGATGCTGTGATAAATGGCAAACACCAGCCCTGAAGGTCAGCCATGATCAGTACTTGAAATCTGTAATTATCCCATCGAATTATCATTTAATTTTGTTTTCCTCCTTTAGCTTTGTGGAGAGTATTTTTTTTGTTGTTCTGGCAGTTTTCTTTTTGAGTGTTTGACAACCTCTTTAGTTGGAAAATGTTACTTTGTGCTCCCTCTTGTGGGGGAAAATATTTTCCTTGATGATTCCTACTTAAACTAGCAAGTGATGCTAAAAAGCCTCCCCCTCAGCCTTCCTGTGACAGTCCTGGCTGTTCCCTGGAATGCTGAAATTTGTTTTCTCTCTTGCAAGTAACAAAACAAATACAGACTTTTACTTTTTTAAGAAGAGTCGTTGCCACATGTTCGATATCCCTAATAGTTGAACTTTGGTTTTATGTTTGTTAAAACACTTTGCAGATATTTTTGTACCACGTAAGCAGGCAGATGCACAACATAGCTATTTACTGTGACTTGAATATATTGTCATCCTGTCTTTTTTAATTTCTCCTATGCTAAACTAGAATTTGCAGTTAATGTATGTTATTGTATAGCCCCCAAAGCAGCCTGTACCTGAGCGCTGGTACTCACAGACCTCTAATGTTTCCTTTTTTTTCATGTAGGAGATACAACAACGGCATGGACTGGCCAACTCTATCTCCTCTTACCTTATCAAACCTGTCCAAAGGATAACAAAATACCAGCTTCTTTTAAAGGTCAGTATTAATTCAGAGTTCATCATCTGATTCTGATGTTCTTAACAAGTAGGGCTGTTTTACTCTGCACTCTTCAGATTACAGCATCCTGGGCAGCCTCAAAAATTGCTGTGATATTTTTTACGAGACCACTGAAAGTGAATGAAGCCATAAATAAGCAACTTTTTGTCCAGATTCTTGTAAATCAGAGAAGATACCTCTCAACTAATGTTTAGTTAGAAAACATATTTTACATTTCCAGAGTAAAGTAGTAATTAATGGCCATATAGACAGGCGCATTTTTGTAATAGTTTCTGCAAGAAATTTTGGCACGCCTTTAGTTATGTTTATGGCACTAGAAACTGTAAAATAGATACCTTTTTTTTATATAAAACTGTAATATAAAATATACAAATATGTATTTGTATATATGTGTGTGTATACACTCCCACCGAGTACAGCAGTTTGCACAAACAGTTGTTACTTGTAACGTTGACTGGAAATGTCAAGTAAATAGAAGCTGTTAAAATAAACAAAACTTTTGGAAGCCTGTAGTTAGAGCCTTCCCTCAGTGGCCACACATCTTGTTGACTGAGCAGCAGTGTTCTTGACCTGCTCTGGGTCTCTGTTAGGTAGCCTTGCTTGTTTTGTAATAGGTGCCTTCAAAAGCAGTGTATCTGATCCGTGTCTCCCGTTTTTGAGAACTGCCATAGATGGTGGGTTTTAAAATTTCTGAAAAACGTTGCAGACTATTTCAGGTCACACTAGATGGAAACAAGTCTGTCACTTTTGACTGAAACATATTATCTGTTCTCCTCTTGCAAAAAGATGCAAGTTGAATAAGTTATAACTTCGAGAAATACTCCAGGCTGTGCTGTTTCAGAAATTTGAGGGTATTGATTCCAACTATTATTTTTTTTTAAAATCCAAATATCCCTTAGCTGGCACAGCACTGGAGTCATGAGATAGGTTGGTTTCACCAGTGTTTGCAGAGCCAAGATGGCTTTGCTGCATAGTAACACAGATTTATTTGGTGGATTTCCCCCCACCCCTGCTCCTATAAGAAGAGAGGTGTAAAACATGGAAGGATGGAGAGCCCAAAACATGCATGATAGCTGAAATATTTTACAGTTGTAGAAGTGCTGCTTATTTTTTCAAATAGTATTGAAGCTGCTCATCTTCTGTGCCTCCTTGAGGCTATTTAATTACACTCACTTTTCTCTGGAGTTGTCATGAAAAACTTAAGTGTGATGATGTAGTGTTTTGCTGTGATGGTGGTATTGGTAGTTAAAGATAGCGTGATGTGGTATTGGTTGTTAAATAAAAACAGTGTAATGATGATAATAGCAGGAATCATCTGGCTTGCTTTTTAAGAAGGAAAAGGGAATTTAACCTGAGGGAATGAATTAAGTGAACCTTTTGAATAATAGAAGGAACATAATATGTCCTTTTGGCTATATAAGCTACATTTTATCTTGATAGTGTTCAAATGCTTAAAGGATGTGAGGAGATTTGAATATCAGCTCGGGCGTTGTTATGCTAATGTCTGTGAGATGTTGAATGGGCAGGGAATTGCACTGCCCTAAATCCCGCCACAACGCTTCATCCTCTTCCATTCTCTAACTTCTGTCCATTAGTTAACGCTTATTTGTATTCAGAAGTTTTGTCTGTAGGATGCTTTTGCACAGCATAGAGTAATTCATGAAACAATTAAAATGAAACAATGTAAATCCTCTTATCAGCAGTAATACAGAGCAGGTCTTTGGTGCAGTGAAGCAAAGACTGACATGGGGGAGGGGGTGTGTCCTTTTGTGCTGTTCTGCTTTCCACCATCTTCATGACTTGGCAGCTGCGTTGTTCTGAGTCTTGATGTAGCACTGTATCCAATAGCTTATCTGAAAAAATGTTGTCCTTTATGTACCTTTCAATGATTTCTTACTAAGCAGATGATCTTGTTTAAATTAGAGGTGGTTAACGGAAAGCTTGGGCTGCTCCCTGGAGAACAGAGAGCATGACAAATACAAAGTATGCTGTCATGTCCTTGGCAGAGTAAGAAGTTCAAAATGTTTTACATGTAAAAAAATGATTCTTTGCTTGTTAGAAGTACTATTTGGTTATCTATTACACTAGTGCAGAAATACATGATAGAGTGTACTCACATCTGCTCTTCTTGCGCAGGAGCTGCTCACATGCTGTGAAGAAGGTAAAGGTGAGATTAAGGATGGCCTAGAAGTGATGCTTAGTGTGCCAAAGCGAGCTAATGATGCCATGCACCTCAGCATGCTGGAAGGTAGGATTCAAATTGGCTTTCCAACTCAGTCATATGCTGTAAATTAACTTGGTTTAATAACTTACTGTATGTTGAGAATGTGAACTATTTCTTATCTCTGGGTTTGGGTTTTTTTATGTACCATTTATTTTGAGCTATATGAAGTATAAACTTTTTTAGGAGAGTTAATTGTGACAGACAACAGGAACTTTTTTTGAAAAATATGTAGGCTAACAAATTTTTCCCCTATTCACCTAAAATGTAATAGGTGAATGGTCAGATATGATAGCTTTGGCTACATTTTCCAGCCAGTCTCCTTGGCTTCTATATATGAGGCGCATAAGTGTATTAGCAGTGATTTTGCTGATTTAGGTATCAAATAATTGTCTTGAAGAAGTTTGTAATTTTCACATCTGTTTGCTGCCTGTTCCATGACAGAATTCTAGTTGAAATGAAATGTATCTTCTGGCAGTAAAATGTCAGCGTAAGCCAATTTAGCCTGAGCCTTAGCCAGAAGAGCATAATCATGTTCATGGCAGACAGTGGCCATTGGAGGTAATTGCTTCTATATGCTTGAACAACTTTCTACCAAGATCTGTTCTGTAACTGGCACATTATCACATATGATAGTGCCATCATACAGGTAATAATAAAAGTCTTTTCTTTGACATTTAAATTTTTTTGAAATAAAAGCAGAGCTGCCTTACCTCGCAGTTGCTGAATAAAGGCATAGGTGCTTTTAGTCAATGTTCCTTTTCCTCCTCTCTGCCTTACAGTAGTAAAATGGAACTTGTCGTGGATTGTCCAGTATCGTGCAAGTTACTATGAAATTTATCTTGATTTGACGTGTTCACCTCTCCCTTGATTTTAAGCAATAGCAATGTTGGTCAGTTTGCAGGATCAGTTGCACATGCTTTGTTCAGGAGATGGGATGGTGTTCGTATAAATGCTGACCAGCTTTGGTAATGATCTCAACGCTGGGAATGCAACTCTGGAGAATATTCTAATCTTTTACATAAGTTGGTTTTATAACAAATCATGCGTGTATTGTTGAGTCATCACATGTTAGACAAATACAGTGAGTGAGCCTATTTCCTCTTTATGTCTCTGGAGGATTTTGAATGAATATCCTGATGCAACTTGCCTCTGATGCTCTCTGTATTGTTGCCCTGTTTAGAATAGTGAGAACTGTTGTTTTCTCAAGAAGGATGGTGCTCTTCTGTTCAGACCATATTGGCAAGCAGTATCTGTATAAAATGCAGTTTAATACCATTCAGAAGAGTATGATAGACTAATTTGTCACCCTGCAACTCTAAAGCTGTGTATTAATCTGGGAGAACACCGTACCCCGCCAATGGAAGTAGAATTGTTGATATAATTAATCTTCATCTTTACATTGTGTCTGAAGATGAGGAACCCAGCTGCTATTTCTTTACTGTGGATCAGTGCTGGAGTGACTCATTGGCAGGCTGATCACATGGCAACAGCTCCAAGGTGCCATCTCTTCATCCCGTATTGGAACATGTTTGCATGGTGATTGCATATATGGTGGGGAAGGTGTACCACCAGAAGCAGTGGCATTTGGGAGCTTACTAATGTCAGAACAACCTAATGTGCTCTCGTGTTCTTGCAAGTTGCTCACTTTCTACGGGGGTAGAAAGCTTGTAAGAGAAATAATTTTCATCACAGAAGAGGTTACCAGAAGATGACACAGATCTGTCATTTGTTGGTGAAATACTGCCAGCAGAGTTTATAATCTTCTTAGCAGTTGGCTCCCTAAATTTAGACATAGACTTGAGCTACAGTTATATATAATATATTACAATGTTGAAATCAAGTTGCTTTAGTATTGCTTCCTTGGAATCCCATCTTTTGCAAGCTATATTTGGGAAGAAAAAAAAAATAGTATCACTTAATAAACAGAAGCTGTGCTTTTTAATTTCCACACATTATCATCTCTTCATGTCAACCTTTGCTCTCCCTGATTTTTAGGCTTTGATGAAAATATAGAATCTCAGGGAGAGCTCATCCTTCAAGAATCCTTCCAAGTGTGGGACCCAAAAACTCTAATTCGAAAGGGGAGAGAGAGGCACCTTTTCCTCTTTGAGATGTCCTTGGTTTTCAGTAAAGAAGTAAAGGACTCCAGTGGAAGGAGCAAGTACATTTACAAGAGTAAACTGTTTGTAAGTATGGGAGAACAAGCGATTGTATTTAGAAAACTGTCTAGATTAGGCTGAGACTAAACTCAGATTATTTAAATGTGCCTGAAGAACTTGAACAGCTATTGCAGTACACTGAAACAACAGGCTTTGTGCATTTGTGGAGAAAGAGCAGGCTGAAAGCAACTAATGAATGCTACATGTCAATCTTGGTGAATCAGGACAAACGAAAATCAAGATGGGGCTGGACTGATTTTGTCTTAATTGTGTGTGATTGCTGGTTCTTTGACTTACTTCTACAGAGAAGGATGTAAGGAGTTGACAAACTCTCTTCGTCTTTCTTGTTTACTATTGCACTTGTAGTATTATCATGTTATGGATTTATCTGGTGGATGCTCTACACGTACTGATCTGGAAAGGCAAGAACTCCTTGTTTATGGAAAAGGTCATTCCAGAATGTTTACCAACCTTTTGTAACTAAAATGATACCTCTTGTAGTTTACCGAAAGGATGTAAAGATGGAAATGTTTTCCTTCCCGTTTTAGAAAAAATAATAATAAAAGAAATCCTCTCTTGCTTTCCTCATCTGTAACATGTATGCTTTACAAAATTTGACCCTGGAATTGATATCTTAACTTCCTGTCTCATTGGATGACTTGAGTGAGAGCAATATTCACACTCTGTACATTTAGGAAGCCCAGTGAGAAAGTCTCCCAGGGCTTGGTCTGCATCTGTCAGAGTGAAGTTTAGCTTTTCCACCAGACAATTTAGAACAAGTCCTTGAAGAAGACCCACTTCTCAGAATCACACTCTAAAATACATTATTTTTCTATTGATCCTATTGGGATATATGACTAAGTCTAGATGGTATAAATACTGAGCCTTTTGGCCCTGCTTCAGCTACTTTTCCTTCATTCTTTTCCCCCTTCCTAACTCTGTGTCTAAACTGGTAAAGAAGGTTGGCTCAAAACCCCGTCTCTTTTCCATATATTACTTTGCATATTCTGTCACCTCATTTCAAACACTGTCCTTCCCGATACAAGGCAGCTAGCAGGGAACACTGCTGCAGATGTTTTGTTGAACACGCTTTTATTTGGTGCACTCAAGAACCTGAAATACAAAAAACTTCTGGTTTACTGGAGGGTAAAAGCAGCTGCCAAGGCATTATGTGGGAAGGGAGACAAAGTTGAAAAATTGGTCCTGTAAGCTTGTCATGTTAGTTCCTCCAGCAGGAATTTAGTAATAGCCTTGGGTGCTAGAGATGCTGCTGGAAATTTTGAAGACTTCTTGTGCCTCATTTTTAAAATGCAAGTCTTCTTTTTGTCTTCATGTTCTGTTTGGCAAAATATCCTGTAGTGCAGCTTCGTATTGTAACAATAATTATAGTTTGATGTTTAGAAAAGTCATTCATACAGATGTTGAAAGCATGCATGTTGATTTGAACTAAAGATCATTACTCGGGAAGTGTGGGTTAGAAGAGCAGACAGTGAGATGGGCTGAGAACTGGATGAAGAGCAGAGCTCAGAGGGTTGTGATCAGTGGTGCTGAGTCCAGCTGGCGACTTGTAAGCAGTGGTGTTCCCCAGGGGTCAGTTCTGGGTCCAGTTTTATTCAACATCTTCATCAGTGACCTGGATGAAGGGACGGAGTGTACCCTCAGCAAGTTTGCTGATGATACTAAACTGGGAGGAGTGGCTGACACACCAGAGGCTGTGCTGCCATCCAGCGAGATCTGGACAGACTGGAGAGCTGGGTACAGGCAAAACTAATGAACTTCAACAAGGATAAATGTAGAGTCCTACACCTGGGGAGGAACAACATCATGTACCGGTACAAGTTAGGGGCAGCCCCATGGAGAGGGACCTTGGTGTCCTGGTGGACAATAAGTTCTCCATTGGACAGCAACGTGACCTTGTGGCCAGGAAGGCCAATGGTGTCCTGGGGTGCATTAAGAAGAGTGTGACCAGCAGGTAGAAGGAGGTTCTCCTCCCTCTCTACTCTGCACTAGTGAGACCACATCTGGAGTATTGTGTTCAGTTCTGGTCTCCCCAGTTCAAGAGGGACAGGAAAGACTAGAGGGTGTCCAAGGGAGAGCTACAAAGATGATGAAGGGACTGGAACATCTCTCTTATGAGCAAAGGCTGAGAGCCCTGGGACTGTTTAACCTGGGAAAGAGAAGATTGAGGGGGGACCTTATTAATCTTTACAAATATCTACAGGGTGGGTGTCAAGTAGAAGGGGCCAGTCTCTTTTCAGTGTTGCCCTGTGATAGGACGAGAGGTAATGGTAGCAAGGTGAAACACAAGAAGTTCCACCTCAACATGAGGAAAAACTTACTCACTGTGAGAATGACAGAGCACTGGAACAGGCTGCCCAGGGAGACTGTGGAGTCTCCTTCTCTAGAGACTTTAAAAACCTGCCTGGATCTGCTCCTGTGTGGCCTGCCCTAGGTGTTCTGTGCTGGCAGAGGGGTTGGACTCAATGATCTCCAGAGGTCCCTTCCAAACCCTACCCTATCATCCTAGGATACTTTGCCAGAATACTCTCCCAGTCACCAGTAACTGGCAGTTTAGAGGCTTCCTCTCCTGAATATGGTTTCTATGCATTCAATGACCTGCGATGGATTTCTCTTCCATGACCACCTCCTTGAATCCTATGGAGACTTTCAGCCAGCCTCCTCTTCGGGCTAGACAATCCCAGCTCTCTTAGCCTCTCCTCATAAGACAATCCCCTCACCAAAACTGGTCACAGTGCTTGAGTTGTGGTCTCACCAGTGCTGCGTAAAGGGGCACAGTCACTTCCTTCCTCCCTCCTGCTGGCCATGCCATTTCTGATACAGCCCAGAAGGCCATTGGCCTTCTTGGCCACCTGGGCACACTGCTGGCTCATGTTCAGCTGGCTGTCCACCAGCACCCCCAGGTCCTTTTCTGCCAGGCAGCTCTCCAGCCACTCATCCCCAAGCCTGTAGCGTTACCTGGGGTTGTTGTGGCCCAAGTGCAGGACCTGGCATTTGGCCTTACTAAACCACATGCAACTGATCTTAACCCATTGATGCAGCCTGTCCAGATCTCTCTGTAGAGCCTTCCTACCCTCAAGCAGATCAACACTCCTGCTTAATTTTGTGTTGTCTGCACACTTACTGAGGGTGCTCTTGATCCACTCATCCAAATCATTGATAAAGATATTAAACAGGACCAGCCTGAGCACTGAGCTACGGGGAACACTGCTTGTGACCAGTTGCTGACTGGATTTAACTCTGTTCACCACAAATCTCTGGCCTTGGCCAGTTTTTAACCCAGAAAAGAGTACACCTGTTTAAGCCATGAGCTGCCTGCTTCTCTATCAGAAAGCTGTGGGAGATGGTGTCAAAGACCTTACTCAAGTCCAGGTAGACAACATCCACAGCTTTTTCCCCATCCATTCGGCAGGTCACCTTGTAATAAAAGGAGATCCAGTTGTTCAGACAGGACCTGCCCTTCATGAGCATTGGCTGGGCCTGAATTCCTGGTTGCCTTGCACTTGCCGTGCGAGTGCACTCAAGATGAACTGCTCTACAATCTTTCCCATTACCAAGGTCAGGCTCACAGGCCTGTAGCTCCCTGGATCCTCCTTCTGTCCTTTCTCGTAGATGGGCATCACACTGGTGAGCCTCCAGTTATCCAGGACTGCTGATAAATGATGGAGTGGTTTGGCAAGCTCCTCTGCTAGATCCCTCAGTACTGTCAGGTGGATCTTATCCAGCCCTATAGACTTGTGGGTGTCCAGGTGTCATAGCAGGTCATGACTCACATGTAGACTTTATATTGAGCAGTGCATTAGGGTATATTGTCTTTATTGTTTATATATTACACAATGTAATATTAGGTTAAGTATTTTACAAGCTTTTTAACACACATAGATGTTGGTGAGTCAAGTTTAAAACATGTCACAGGTTTTTAAGTATTTCAGTGAAGAAGAGGCCATTTTATCAAAAACAGATGACAGCTGACAGGATAGATGTGGTGGGTTGGTTAGTTGTTATTTGTTGTTTTGTTTTGTTTGTTTGGGGTTTTTTTTGGTGGGGGCGGGGAACCAACCACACAACAAAATCAAACAACAACAAAGAAGTTGGCATCTAAGTGAGACAAGAAAAAAAATTACCTTTACACAGGTACTGTTTATCCAACATCTCTTTTAATAAACCATATATATGTTAGTAATAATGAGTACGAGGAGGGAAAATACAGCTTCTGATAATGTAAGAGTGCTTAGCAGCTGTCTTTTGGAGTGAGGGTTCTTGTAGCTTGAGCTATATTTTGTAGTTTGTAATTTTTTTTGGAGCAGAGCCTATATGGATTGTTTAACTGGAAGCCAAATTCACATGATTGAGAAGTTGTTCCAGTTGGAAAGTGAAAATATTTTGGATGATAATTAGCTATTAAGGTCTGACATTAGAACATTCCCAAAGACTGATTGTTAATGTAGTTGTTCCACAAAAATCTCCAGAGGGAACTGCATTTCATCTGTTTCAGAAGGAAGGAAACACACTAGGAAAGGCTCCTTTGGCAGAAAACAGATCAGTTTTAGAAGATATCAAGACAATTCTTAAGTGTATCTTATCTAGGAGAAAACATAAGTAGTGAGCGTTCCCTGATGGAAAGCAACAAGGAGGGAAGCCAACATTTTTATTAAGCATCTTTTTTTTAGAGTTACAAGGCTTTTATTGTCAAGTCAAAAATTTAAAATAAGCAATTTGGTATTCAGATTATGAATGCTATTGTTTACTGTTACTTTACAGGAAAAACTGTTTAGCTTGCAGCTTTTCCTTTTTTGAAGAAACCCCACCACTGCCACCAAGATAAAGGATTCTCTCTAGCATATAAGATAGCCTTAATCTTCTAAAGATATCTTTAAATAGTAGGGATCAATTATTTAGAATATTAGCATGCCTCTGTGGCTTCTAAGAAAAAAAAAAAAAAAAAAAAAAGAGTTGGGTTGTCCTAACAAATTCTTCTTAATTCCAGACTTCAGAATTGGGTGTCACAGAACACGTAGAAGGAGATCCCTGCAAGTTTGCTTTATGGGTTGGAAGGACACCAACTTCAGACAACAAAATTGTTCTCAAGGTAACTTTAGCAGCTGTGCTTGTAGAGTGTGTGCTAACTCCTGTAGTTGTTACTCATAATTGTTGGGGAGGCAAGAAGTGATGAGTTTTCCTGCTTTGAGAGGGACAGCTGCTGACAGGTAATTTTCCTTTGTGTGTAAAGGATGTGGCATATATCGAACTCCTGTGGCTTGACAGTAGAGAGGAATCTGTGATCTACCAAAGGATTAAACAAACTTGCTTTCACAAATCAGAATAGGCAGTGGTTTGATCCCATGGACTTCTATAACTTGAAATCTCAGCCACTAGCTGACAGAGCCACAGACAAATCATGGCATCAGTGTGACATTTCACAATCAAGTCATCGCTGCTTGTTGGTGGTGTTTTTCATGGCCCATTTTTTTTATGTGGAAATTGAAACACTTCAAAAGAGTTTGTCTTCCTGCGGGCTGCAAGTTTTTCTGAAAAAAACTTGCCTTTGGATGAGAGTGCATGCATGGCCTCTTAGATAGGTCTGGGGAAGTTACAGGTGTCAGTAGTGTCCTTTGCCTGGCCAGGAGAATGAGTAGATCCATTTTTCTTGTGACTCTGGTACGTAACATGGGACCAATGTTTCACTGGAGAAATTTTTTGTAATACCACAAGCAGCTAATGGGTAATTCAACATATTTTGAGGACTGTGTGCACTTTGAAACTTTACTTTTCTATCTCTTAGTTGTGTTGAGCTGAAAAAAAGTTTATCTTCCCACTTACAGGTTAATACACTTACTATTAAATTTGTTCATGTTTTCACATGTATTTTTGGTGATTACGAAGTAATGCCACTTAAAAATGGCCACTCAAATTTACATGTTGCCACTAAAATGTCTATGTTTCCCTAGTGAACTCCAGTGTAAGAAATAGTTTGTTCCTTCTTAATACTCCCATAATTTCACAGGCAATGCTTTGCAGCCTGAAATGGTCCTCCCAGAGTAGAGCAGCATAGGAGTTTTGTTTAAGGGCTCTCCACATAAGATCACTTTATGGTGTTCCTGTTCTCTTCTTTAGAGTATAGGGTATTTAGATAACTTGTATGGTGTATAAAACTTTGCAACAACTTTGTTGATTTATTTTTATTATTATTATTTATTAGGTTTCAAATGTTGGAAACTAGCACTTTCTTAGCTCCATAGTATTAGAAATAAATTTAATTAAAACCTAGATAAAATATTTAACAAAACTTTGTGTAGCTTCTTGTCTGAAATGTTTTGGTTGTTTAAAAAACAAAACAAACAAACAAACAAAAAACAACCAAAAACCAAAACACCACAGACACAAAAAAACGACCAAAGATCTTTTTCCTAACTGTTCATCTCTTCCTGCAAATTTTTCCATCCCTTTAGAATCCCTGGTTAATAAATATTTGTAGCATATTAAATATTTATAATATATTCAAAGTTTGTTATTTCAGGAGACAGCGATTAAAAGAAGTTATATATAGTAATTTTTACATCTGCAATAATGTATAGATTTAATAGCATTTCAGGTGCAGGGTTAAATTGGATTAAACAGTCAGATTACAGGTTGGGCAGCTGGATATAAAGTCTCTTTCAGGGTATATCAAAAAGATAGATGTTATGTTGCAGGCAGCTATTAAAATACAATCCCTAAAATTAACTTTCTGCTTCCAGATATGTTTCAAAAGTGGGGAAAGTTAATACATGAAATGTGTTGTAGAAGTATATGTGTTGCAGTATAAGTTAATTTTTCTTTCAATGTTAGTAGACTATTATATAAGGTTAGAATTGACCTAAAATGTAGTGTGAGTTTAAAATACCAATGTTCAAGGTGTTATTACTGGAATTCTTTAAGTCAATCCACCCTGTCTCACATGAGATGCATACAGGGCTTTAGCCTTCAAGTTATGAAAGAGGAAACTTAATCTAAAAGAAAATGTTTTTTAAATTAACAATAATAACAATAAATTTAACAGTGTTGGCAGTTCAAAATAAAGACAACTAGCTTGAGTTTCCTTTTCACTGTTCAAGTTCTCAAAAATGATTTGTGAAATCATTTTTATGCCTTCCTCTTTGTGTTTATTAGCTGACTGTATGTATGGATCTTCTCAGCTATAGTAGTCCATTGTGAGGCATTTGTTTCTTTTGCATGTCAAAGGCATCCAGTATAGAGAATAAACAGGACTGGATCAAACACATCCGGGAAGTGATACAGGAAAGGACCATTCATCTGAAAGGAGCATTGAAAGAGCCGATCCACATCCCCAAAACTGCACCAACAACAAAACAGAAAGGAAGAAGGTAAGTAGTATTTAAAATAATCATAGATCTCTTAAGTACACAACAGCACTCTTTCCTCTCTAGTATTGAGTTTCTAATGACTTCCAGTGAACTGAACAAAACCAAGTCATTTGGCCACCTATATCTTAGAATTCATGTCCTGTTTCCTGCAATGTTGAATTTGTTGAGATTTCTGCTCTGAAACAGTCCCTGGCTCTTGTACTTTCAGCCATTACAGAAAGGATTTGGAACTGCAGTGCAGGATAGCTGTATATTTTATATTTTTACAATCCTGCATATTATTTTGGTCCTGGGTTTCCTTTCATGGAGCTTAAACTGAATGACTGAATGTTCTGTTTGCTAGCCTTGGCTAAGTGGCTGTGCAAGTTTCTTGCCATAGTTCTGTCTGGTTCAGTGTTCCCTTACTACTTTAGAGTTGCAAGTAGAAACTAACACTTTACACAGTACTAATATTGTAATGAAAACTGAATTATTTGCAGAGATGGCGAGGACCTGGACAGTCAGGGAGATGGTAGCAGCCAACCTGATACTATTTCAATTGCCTCACGAACCTCACAGAACACGCTAGACAGTGATAAGGTAAGTTTCCCAGGTGTTGCTCTGTTCTGATTCATCTCAGTGTGAGTTGGTGACCAAGATTAGTCTTTAGTACCTTCAGAGAGAAGGCGTGGAAATATTCAATATCTTAAAAATAGCCCTATGAAATAGAAAAACTGTCTTGATACCATGGGAGAGCAGGGGTGGTTGTTTAACAGGTCACGAAGGAATTACGTTTGTTACAAAATGAAACCATTTTGTTGAGTGAGAAGTGTTAGGACCTTGGAGGAAGGTAGAGATGGATAGTAGAAGTTTGTTAAACAGAAGAATTAATAAAACATAGAAGCTGCATAGCAAACTGCCTGCAAATGTGGTTAGAAATCTCTGACCTATTACCACATTGGGTAAAATTGCTCTGATGAGCCATTCAAACTACGCAGGTAAGTGACAGGTATATTACAAGGCAGCTAAGTGAGTAGGTTCTCAGAATATTTTGACCATTCACATAATCTAAAAGAGTATAGTTTGATTTTTTTCAATGTAAAGAAGAGGAAGACAGAAGAAGGATTGTTCTTGTATTTGTCAAAAATAGCCTATATTTCGACCTTGGGCATGTATACTGGTCTTCAGACAACTACAGTTTTGGTGGTGGTTTCTTCTAAGGATATATGTGAGAATAGTTGGTTAGTGCAAAAAAAAGTCTTTTGATGAATATTGTTATGCTGTTTTTCTTCTTTGTATTCTTACTTAGCTATTTAGTGATTTACAAAAATTGTGTATAGTAGCAGTTTAGTTCATTTTTTTTAATGCATTCTTAAGAGTTTAGGTAACCTCCCACTCAAAAGGAAGACCCATTTCCTCTGATTTCTGTGACTGTTGGCTGCAGCATCAGGCTGGGTGCGTGCAGCTTGACTGAACTGGGCTTGAGTTCAGATGGTGGTGATGCAATCCATCTGTGCCATGCACAACCGTTGCCCCTCTTCAGTTGTTTGTGATGTGCCATTTACTGGGGAATAGTATGGATTGTCTACTGCTCCCCTTCATAGTAATATTTCATGCATCATGTGAGAATTGCTAAGCAAGTTGCCCAAGTGAAACGCCCTCAGGGTTGTCTTCCAGTGTGACATGAAGAGGAATGGAAGGAAGAAGAAAGGGAGAAAACTTTTAAATATTTTTCTTGTCAAATTAAACTTTAAATTTGGGTAGTGAGCACAGTGTTGTTCTTATAGTACTTTTGAATTCTTGCATTAGTGTATCAAATTTTCATTAGTTTTTTTATTTGTTAAGAAAAGTCCCTGTAGTAACTTGTGCAATGTATTGTATGTCCAAGGAAGGAATTTACTGTTTGTGCACTTTTCAAAAAACACATGAATTAGCAGAGTAGCTTTGTTTAATTTTTCTCTTGTATGTGGCTTGCTAAATATATTAGGAAGAGAATTATTTTATCTGTTTAAAAATACAAAATAAAAACTATTAAGGAACAGTACCAGGCAGAAGGCCAGTGAAATCTGTAGAATGTCTTCAGACTTAGTGAATCTGAAGTAATCTCTCACTTTGAATGTAGAAAATTCATCAGCTGCAGCCCATTTGGGGTTTAAAATGTTTTCTCATCCTAAAAGCTTATAGATGTATGTAATAAGTATATATGGATGTCTTACAGAGATGAAGTAAAACAGTTTTACAGATTTTAGGTGTTGTTGGTTTGGTTAGACAGATGGAGCACTGGAACTCCTCAGTTGACTTTGGACCATGTCCCAAACAGAGCTGGGATTCCAGAGCTGGAAATTGAGAAACATGAAAAATAGCAAATAATTTAAAGTAGTGTTAATCAAGTAGTAAAAATGTTTCTAATTGAATTACTTATCTATTGCTGAACATTTTTCTATTCACGTGTATCCACTATTGTGATTAAGACAAGACAACAAATGCCAAACATGTCATACTAATCAACAGCCAAGTAAAACCATTTTTTTTCTCTAATTATATATTCAGACAGTTGATTCTTTTAAAATAAATGTTTTGATTAGAAGTGCTAAGCTGTTATATAGGGACAATATCAAGAATGAAATCCTTTATCCAAAACTCAGCAGTCTTTCTCACCTCCTCAAGAGGTATGCTTTGAAAGAGCTAAAAGTCCCCTTAGCTTTGGTAGTAAGTAAGTATTGTCCAGATGAGCTTCTTCCTTTGCATCCTGTTTTCTGACATAAATGAAAATGCCTTAACAACAGAGAATAGCTTCATAATTAGCTTTTTTTACTCTCTAGCCTGGCTTTTGGGGCTAGAATTGTAACTTCTGGTTGTTGGCTGTTGCATGTTGCTTTTCAGTAATGACTGAGATGATGCAGTAGACCATATGTTTATAAAGCTGACATCCTTCCCAGCTTCATGGAATTTTAAAACTATATTGGAAGGTGGAGTTGGAATTCACAATCTTCTTGGCAAATGGAAGAAATTAATTGGCAAAATACCATGCAATTTAATAGGAACACATTTGAGCTTATGTGAATAGGTGGAAATAGTTAACTAATAATGAAAAACAGTAAGAGTATTGAACAGGTTTTTGAGAAAATAATCTAGAAGCTACAGAGGCTCACAAGCTGTTTATTATTTTAACAGTATGATGCAATTATGGGGAGGGGGAGGAAGCAGCCCTATATGGGCTTGTAGAAATAAGATACTGAGTTGTGGGACAAAGTCCTCAGTCTTTACTCAGATTTCTTAAGGCCTCTGTCAAATACCACATCCAGTTTTGAGTACAGAATTCTAGCAAATTTGTGGTCCATTGTAAGACTTCTGGGGGGAAAAATAAAAATAATAAAAAAGACTAGCTGTCTACCAAACATAACTTGCAAGACAAGAGACAAGAGTTGGTACTAATGAGTCTAAAGAAAAAAAGCCAAGAGGAAGAACTTAGATCTTCAACTGTATAAAAAGCTACTGCAGTTACAAAATAGTCTTTTATCCATATTTTCAGGGGATGGGATGAGATCAAAGGACTTACCTTTAATAAAAGTTTTCAATTTTTTTTTTTATGGGTATGAAAATGTGAAGCCCCAGAGCAGAGTAATTGTGAAAGCTGGGGAATCTCCATAGCTGGAGATCCTTGAGAACAGTTGGGATAAATGTTAATCATTTTTCACATAGATGTAGTTGATCAAGCTCTAGAGGAAAAGAAAGAAGAAGAGTAGGTAACAATATCCCTTTCCAACCTTTTTTTAATGTCATGGGGTATACATTATCATATTGCAAGATAAGCTAAATACATCCATAGCACTGACACATCCTGAAATATTGGAAGATACAATGGAGTCCAGAGTGAAATACATTTTTTGAGAGGGAAATTTCTATTTCATCAAAGCATCTCAGTTTTCTGAATGAGTGCTCTTATTGTACTCTTCTCAGAAAATATTTAGCTCTTCATTTTTCACAGCATTCCTTCCATTCACCTTCTATAGCTGTGTAGCCAGCATTTTAGGTGGCTAACAAGTAAATGAGATGACGCTTGGCCCTTTCATTCGACCTTTCATCAGTTTCTAGCCTCAGAGCTTGATCTTATCTTTTGAACTTGATCTGATGCATAAGAAATGAAATGGAGATGCTGAAAGAAACAATGTAGGTCTGATTGGTCTTTTCATGCTTGTATTAAGTGAGCTGGTGGAAATGTGAAATAATCCAAACTACTATTTTGGTAGCTGAGAGGTTTTTAAAAGAAGAGCTGTCACAAGGGGTTATCCTGAATAGTAGGAATCATGCTAGCTGCTGTGGGTGGTCAGTGGAGCTGTATTTTATTTTTTAAGAAATTGCCATTTGTGCCCTGCTCGTAACACTTTGTACTGCTGTCTGTCTGCAGTTGTATTTCATTCCCATGCTTCTTTGAGCTTGTGTGTCATACTTTGGAAAACAGAAAAAGGACTGAAGCAGCAGGAGACAACCAAGTGTTTTACTTCTGCCAGCTAAGACTGTGGAAGAGAAAAGGCTTCCTCGGTAGAGAAAAATGCTAGTGAAAAACAGACATGGCTCTGAGTCTATGCCTCTTTTCAGAGTCAGAAACCAAGTCTGGGCAGCTACTTGGTCAAAGCAAAATACTCTCTATTTGAGACAGGACTTCTGTGTGTTTCCCATTTTGTTTCTTCCACAATGCACTTCTTTCCATTTTGAAAGGGAATTAAAGATTTTCATGCTTGAAATAATTGAGAAATTTTGCCAGTTGCTCTCTTACCTTTCCCTTCTCCATAATGTAAAATTACTATGTGATAGTAAATTTAATTTGCAGTCCTGAGGGGAGGTTATATGGCCTGATGTGAAGGCTTTTGCATGTGGCAAAACTGTCAGTTGTGATCTTCTGAGATACTGGTGGTGGATGAACTTTTGGTGTGACAAAACTACGCCAAGATTGTATTCTGCCAGTGAGTGTGTGTTACGGTTTTATTTTTTTTCCCCTCCACAAGTGACAGTTGTTAAAAGGCCCCAGAGAGATGAATGTAGATGGTTTACATTCATTTCAGCAACATCAAGACACTATGTCCCATGATAAGCTGTTTAATTAAACCTTGCACCTTTTTTAATCTGCGGTTCTATTTCTGTCTGGCTTTTGTTTCTCATCTTGTCTCTGTCTCTCCAGTTTCCATGCTTCAGACATAGCCTCATTTATTTTTATCATGCATGATTAATTCAGTTTACATAAAGGGTTTTTTAAGAAGGATGGATAAAGTATATAAAGCCCTCGTTCAGCCTAAATTTGGGTTTAGAAGGTTTGTAACTCTTTTCAGTGCAAGTGAGTCTCCCAGCTCTGCTGTGCCTCTTGCTCTTGCCTCCAGCAAGCCTCGAGAGCCTTGCCAAAGCTGTCCAACAACAGCTGTTGAGCAATGCACTTAATCACAGACACTCCTCGCTGTCCAACTGCATTTAATCAGTGCAAAAGACGAAACTGCTTTCAGAAAGTGTGTTATGGAGAGAAAATGAGCAACGAAACAGAGGAAAGCAGCATTTCCTGTTGCAGGGAGAAAGAAGGGTTGTTACCCAGAGGAGGGGGGGTGAAAGGGTGAATGCTTTTTCAGTCAGTTCTCCATAATAACATAGAAAATGTGTTGGGTAGAGAACATGTTTGGTTTTGGTGTCTTAGGCAGTAGTGGAGCAGTCTTATACTAAGTTGCATCGAACAGCATTAGTGCATTAGTTTGAGGACGTGTGGAACTAACGATAGCATGCAGGAAGTGTCTTAAACACTGTACTCAAGTGTGACTGAATATTGAATTTCAGTGGTATACTGACCAGCTAGGATATCAGATTCCCACACAGCCTGAAAGACATAACCACTGAAAGCATTTGTTTGCTTTTTTCTTTAGATTAATAGTACATAAAATACCTTGTGAACATAAAAACAGAGCTATTAGTTGGTTTGGGTTTTTTTTTAATTAGAGGAAGGAGAAGAAAGAACAGCTGTATAAAAAAACCCCAAGACATATGGCCATTGCATGGGTCACAAAGTATATTTTAATCACTATTTGTAGACAGCGAAGGGTCAGGGAAGCAAGCAGAGCATGAAAGTTATGCTCCTGCAGGTATTTAGGAGAAAATACATGAACTAGATGCAGTTTCTGGAATGTGTCAGCTTGTCACTGTCTTGGTACTTGCCCTAGTTGGAATATGGACTCTCTTGAGAAAAATTTAGTCTGCATTGGACCTTATGAAGTCGTATTTCATCAGTTTTCTTGTTAGTCCCCATCAGGCATACAGATGGTTTCAATTGTTTCTGAGTTTGTCTGAAGAGGGCTGCAACATAAATCAATACCAGAAAACACGGGAACGCTCTTTACTTTTTCCCCTTTGGCATAGTTTTTCATGGACTAAAAACTAATACAATATGGAGAAGGAGTGTAAAGGAACAGGAAGCTTTTTAATGAGAGAGGAGGTGGCATGTTTTGAAGATGTACCCCATCCCCCCCATCGTTTGGGTACTGGGACTGTCTGCAGAGATAGAATAGAAGCAATATGATTAATTTTTAGCCTGGATCGAAATCAGTGTAACCTGATTTATCTTCCTTAAGCACTAGATGTATGAGGGTTTTCTACCCTTCCTGGCCTCTGCATTCCCCTAAGAAAACTTTTTCATCTTTGTATGCACACATGAGCAGAGGTAGATGTCGAGATTAGCAGGCACATACCATGGGAAAGTTCTGGAGTTACAGCAGACCATCTCCTGGAGTTATGTCCTGTCGTTTTTGCAGGCTTGAGAAAGAGAAGGTTGGAATTAACCTTTGAGTCTTATTGGGGTTTTGCTGGTTTTGTCATTTGCTCTAAAATTCTTGCTTGATAACAAATAGCGTTATCCTAGAAAAGTTTCTATCTGATGCTCCAGTTCTAGGCTTGTAATGAAAACTAATAAATAAGAAACAATGCAGTCTCTTATCTCCTTTTCCTAAAGCTCATGGGATGTAGCTGGCAGCCAAGTAAGAGCCTAAACATCATAGTCAAAAATAACGTGGCAGGAACTGCACAATATGTTGGTGTAAGCACATGCTTCTATATTTGCTGCAGCTGGAATTCTTGCATGGTATTTGTCCTCCTTTGTCAGCATAGAGCATTGCAGGATTACGTCACTAAGTTGAAGGAGTTTACTGGCTTGGTCCAAAATTGGTCCAAAACGTTGCACAGAAGCAGCCTGAACTATAGAAATACCCATAGGTGAAAAGCTGAAGTAGCCTGGAACGCCATTGCTGCGTGGAAGGAGATGGAATTCCAGGGTTGTTTGCTTGTTGGATGGGTGCTCTGGTGCTGAGCAATCTTGGGAACTTTGCAGAGTTCTGATAATAATTTTCATTTCACATCAAAGCAGATGAAACAATCAAAGAGAGGAAGCGTAAGTTTAGGCAAAGTAATGCAAATGAAGTTTTTCGAAGAGGGGGGAGGAGAACCCTGAGCTTGAATGATTTTAATTCAGGTTTGTGTGGTTTTATTTGGGGAATCAGCAAAAATGTGAAAGTCATGTAAGCCCATGTAGATTTTCTGTCAAATAGTTAAGTATTTGGGAATCTTATAGGAAGAACTTTATGCTGATTTTTATAACAGCATATAGTGTGTTCTGGATGATTTTGTGACCTGTGCATGTAAACTGTGAGTAGGGTGGGAATAAGGCAGTAAATTCATTTGAAAAAGGTCCCTCTTTATGCCTTGAATTTGCAAGATAACAAAGCTCACGGGTGACTGTGTTTAGTAATATCTGGCTTTTTGTTGCCAATTACTACCCATAAAATATATTCCAAAGCAGTGTAAGGAGCAGTCTAGCAAGAAAAACTGCTTAAATCCTCCGCCCAGCACTGTTGCAAACAGTGTGCTTTGAACATAGAGA
Organism: Megaceryle torquata; assembly: GCA_024611175.1. Lineage (NCBI taxonomy): Eukaryota > Metazoa > Chordata > Aves > Coraciiformes > Cerylidae > Megaceryle > Megaceryle torquata. Next base: position 22,167 of record JANIJG010006216.1, read on the forward strand.
GACAAGCAGAGTTAGAATTCTGTTCTAAAACTCCAGAACTGCCTGATTTTGAAATGATCTCGATGTGGAAAGTCCCAGAAGCTTGCCATTTCATCCAAAATACAAATCCTGCCAGGAATCCTAAATAGGTAACGGTGCGTGACGGATGGTTTGATAACGAGCATTCATCTGGCTTCTTCTTGTTTTTCCCCTCACAGTTGTCTGGTGGGTGTGAGCTGACAGTGGTAATCCACGACTTCACCGCCTGCAACAGTAATGAGCTGACAATCCGCCGTGGGCAGACGGTGGAGGTCCTGGAGAGGCCCCATGACAAGCCCGACTGGTGTCTGGTTCGAACCACAGATCGGTCCCCAGCTGCAGAAGGCCTGGTCCCCTGCGGGTCCCTCTGCATCGCTCACTCTCGCAGCAGTATGGAGATGGAGGGGATTTTTAACCACAAAGGTAAGAAATGATGGAAACGAAATGTAGTCGGCAGCAGCACGAATTTTGTGTAATGGGGAGTACTGTGCAAATGGGAACTTCGGTGTTCTTGCACTGATTTGGTTTGTAGTTTTTAGTTAGATAAAAAACCACAATGCTTTGTCTATTCCAAACTAAGCAGTTGGCAAATCTGAGTGTCAAGTGAAAATGTGACTGTGAAGGCAGGGAAAAGATTTAAGCAAATTATCCTGGTGAACAGTTACGTATTATGTTAGATCAAGCTGCAGTGATAGGAAAATCTATACCTGTTGTGTGCTGAAAGGGGGGAGGGAAGATCTCCAGTGTTCATTATCAGTGGTTCCTGAGAAACTCTGCATTAAGAAGTCTTGACATCATCAGTCTCAGCAATGGAAAAGGTAAACACATTCATCTATATGCCTTGGCACAGGAATTGCCTGTTTGGACTTCTGTATTTTGCTTAACTGAGTTTTCCAGAGTAGCAGTGGCACACTCGTCCCTTTTTCCCAGAGCAGCTCTGAAATCTTTGTTTTTTCAGATGCATGAAAGAATGTCCCCCTGGAGGGTGCAAGAAAAATCTGGTGATTTTTGTTTTCTAACAGTTTTAAGGTTTTGGTGTGCTGGAGTCCTTGGGCTTCATAAACTCCCCAGACCCACAGAATAGTTTGTTATTAAAGAAAATGTTTGCTTGCTTCATTTGAGTTTGCAGCCTGTGAACATAAAGCAAGAAACATCACAAAAACATTTCATTAGGAGGTATTTCATCACGTGCTGGGGTAAAAGATGCGTTTCAGAAAGTTTGTTATTGTAATTAACAGGATTAACAAGAAAGTGGTGTTAGGGAAATTTTGTTTTCCAAAACAGAAAATTTGGGTTTTGGAGAGTTTTTCATAAATATAACCACAATTTTTTCAATTATTCAGTCCATCTCAGCTATCACATTTACAAGTTTTCTTTTTTTTTTTAATTTTTTTCCAGACACTTTATAAATATGCTTGGATAAAATTGTGTTTCTTACATTATGAGCCTGCACAGCAGGAACTTCCTGAATGTGGTGTGATGGAGGGGGGTGTGAGGAGGTTTGAGCTGTATAGTTGGAATACTTTTTCATCCTCTTGTGTCCTAGCACAATTTGGATAGAAAAAGTTTGTAGTTGTTCTGATGATAAAATTGGAAAATGTAGTCAGGTATCACTGAAACATTTCTTCTTTTGACTAGGGGGTGAAATAATGGAAATGTCCACAGGGTTTTATTTTTTTAAACAACACTCACAGAATTGATAAATCCGATTTCCTTTGGAGCCAGGAGGCTTCACCTTTGAATGCCAACACTTTTATTAGGAGAGGCAGATCATACTGGACAATATATGTGATATGAAGAACACAGAGCCTGACAGACTCCTGTGGGAGCAACAGCTGGTTTTGTTTCTGAGAGGTTATTTATCAAAGCGCCAAACTTAACCTGCATTGCTCTCTTTTTTTTTTTTTTTCTTTTTTTTTTACTGTTTGTTTGTGGAAAATGGAGCAGACCATTGTGAAGTGACTTTAGTTTCTGTTCGACATGTTGTTTTGAAATAATGAGTGTTAATTATATTAATTATGGACACTGAAGAAGAAAAGGCTATTCCTAGAACAATTTGAGGCTGCATTCAACCCTAAAAATCATAAATTGTCTTCTGCCTCTGCCACAGGCTTCCTGTGGGATGTTATGGCATGCCATCTAAACTCCAGCTGATAAAAAGCAGCTGCTAATTGTTTATTCCCACATTACTAGCTGTCAGGCTTTAGGAGTTGGATGTTTGATTTGTAAAGTTTCCCGTACATGTGACTGGGACTGAAGTTGGTGTGAATTCTCTTGAACATACAAACTATTACATAACTAAGTACTGGGGGGTGGGGGGGATGGACACCAAAAAAACCCAAAGAACTTTAGACTTGGGTGCCTGAAACCACTCGATAGATTTGACTTCAGTCTCTACCTCAAGTGCCTAGTTCTTGGAAGAGATTAACAGTGTTAATTTCCCAGAGGGATTAAAAAAAATTAACCAAAATTAGTGGAGTGCTTTGATTTTATTTTTCCCCCCATAGTGAGAAGTACCTCAGATAATTCCACAAAGCAATTATTCATTTTCAAGTGCTGCTTTTAAAGATCTTTAAATAATGTATTAGGGAATATGCTAATCAGAATAATGGAAAAAACAATTAGATGATCATCACTGATTTGTTCATTGTGGGCATTGATTGAGGTATGAAATCCTAAAACACAAGACAAAACAAAAACCAACCCTATAACAAAGACCAAGTGAATGACTTAGATAATTTAAGGCAGTCCATGTACTTGGGTGGACAACTTTTAAGTGTTGTATTTCCTAGATTCTTAGTGCTTGATTCTGCAACTTCAGTCACAGAATTTTATTGTTTGTCTTTGACTATAATTCAGTAGAACTTTCAAAGTTTTGGAGTGATTCAACAATTAGGATATTGACCTCTGGAGTTTTTAGGTCTGAAAATACCTGTTGTGTGTCAGGTTCGCAGTGTGAGCACCAAATCTGAGTAGCCACGTGCAGGAGACCCAAGCCTGGAATTTGTGCATGTCTGGCATCACAGCCCTGCGAGAGGCTCGGGGGAAATAGGGGTTTTATGCAATTCCAAAAGAAGAAGGGAGATGATCACCATCAGAAGTGGTGGGGGTGGCTTTCTGGTTGTTGAGTGCTTAACCTACACAAATGTCATGTTGAAGCAAAGAGTCTTGCACTCCTTTCAGTGTCTATAGACCCTCTAATGTTCATCTTTTAACAGTCTTTATCAATACCATTTGCCAGCTGAACGAGTGGGAAAGCCACAGCATATCAGAGGTGAACTTCAAAGTTTTGAACTAGCAAACCTCTTTAATTTACAGCTTTTTTTCAGTTGTGAGTACAGAAATGTAGATTGATGTTTAATGCCTTAAGTAATCTGAAATTATTATCCAAAGTAGGGTAATATGAAAGATTATTAAAGCAGAAAGTATGTTCAGTGAACCATAGTTCTGACAGCTGATCTTGGTTGTTCCTTGTCTGTCCGCATATTATCTGTCAACTATGAAAGGTAATGTCATTTTATTCCCATGTTAAAAGACAGTCCCAAAAAGTATCCTCAACACCTACCTGCAAGTGCAAGTGTTACTTGTCCTATTAAGAGAGTGTATTACTTTATCTAGTCAGTATCAAGGGGTTAAAAAAAAAAATCCATTTACAGTATCTTCAATCCCTAGAATTTTATAGGAGTTAACAAATGTTTTTTAATTGTTTGGAGAAAGCATTACACAGAAAAAAGGACACTCACTAGGTGGATAGTCATTGAGGGGCTTGATTGCAGATTCTAGACCTCTTGCTCACTCTGCTGGATATCAAATCTATTTTTGTAAGTTATTTGGGTCACTTAATCAATTTGATGTGATGTGCAGTTTACAGATCAGTACATTTTTTAAAATCTGAATTCCTTTTATAATCAGGAAAAAAGACAAACAAGTGGGTAGTGAAGAGGTTGAGTAACAGTTGGTGCACTCTACCAAAAGGAAATTACTAGCTTTGAAAGAACATGTTTTTCACGAGGAATACATAAGGCAACATTTTTTTTTGCAATGATTCCCCACATGTTATTGGGTGTGGGGGAGAAAGAATTTTCCTGTTGTTTTATATGGTGCTTCTAACAAGGGTTTCTTTTCATTATGGAGTACATCCTTTTTATATGGGCCGTTCTCTTTCCTTTGTATGCAGGCCACTTATGCAGCCATAGAGCTTTAGGTAAAGGGCAGGGAGCAGGATTCAGTATAACAAATTGAACTTGTAAGCTCAGAAAAATTGGCAGGTATTTTAAATTGTTTGTGAATATCTTGCCTGTTTAGATCAGAAGTTCACTGTCTTTTCCAAGAAGCACTTTATGAGCAGTCTGGAGACTTTATGAGCAGTCTGAAGAATTTGTGATTGTCCATCATATCTCTTCTGTAGATTTTACTGTTTGGAGAGTTACAAAGGTTGTCACAAGCCTTTCCTCAAGAGGCTTACATTTGCATGTCTTTTAAGTTATGGGGGGTTTTTTGGACCACATCTACCTACCTATTCATGTTACTATCTGTTTGGTTCAAAACTTGGCCACAGAGATCTTTCATTTACCTTGAGGTACAATGTCTGCCTGTTTCATACATTATTATAATCCAGGTTTGTTCAGATCTGAAAGGTAGGTGATGCTTTAGTCCTGACTGGTGCCATAAACAACAATCTTTTTCTTTGGTTTTTTTTTTTTTTTTCAGCTGTAGTATCTCTCAAAGAATCTACCCTCATAAGGAGTATTGAACAACTGTTGCTTTCCAAGACAAAGCTTGACAAATTTGTTTAAATAGCTGTGTAGCAAGCCCATTTCTACACCTGCAAGACGGGAAAGGGTGGTGTAGGGCAGGTGTTGCATGTGTCAGAGGTCTTCTTGAATTGGTATGGGGATCTCCTATCCAGGAATTATGAAAAATTGCATGGGTAATCCAGAGGTATTTCCCCAGGAAAGAGAGATATTTTATAGCAGAAACCACAGAATAGGATAAAGCAGTCTTGAATTTATTACATTAAGTAAGCTTGCTCTCATATAACTGGAGAAGTTCTGTTCAGAATATTAATTTTGGATGAAAGGGGAAGGAGAGAGAGAGGGGGAGAGAGTAAAGGTAAAGTGTCTCACGTGTGATCAAGAGCTTTGAAAGTTATGGCTGAGAAATTAAGTGCTTCCATGTCTAGTCCAAATACTGTTAAGTAGGAAGAGGAAGCTCTGGACAGCAGCAGCAGCAGCAGAATTTGATCAAGTAAAATTGTTATCCAGCCTAAATAATTGAAGAAGGGCTCCTTGTTTGTTGTGAAAGAAAAGAAGGATGACTTGAGCAGCAATTGTTTGCTTACAGGCAAAGGGAGACTATAGAAGGGGAGGATTTGCTGTTTTGAGAATGCAAGCAAGCAAAGCATGGGGCATGTGTAAGGAAAAAGGATCTCCACCCGTGGCTCAGGGCCAACGTGCTGCCTGGGAGACTGTCTGACAGCCTTCGCAGCTGCAGGAAATGAGTTACAGCCCAGGCCAGAGGGGAAAGTAACTCCTAACAATGAGTAGGTGGGTGCTTGCTTTGCCTTGGGGCCACGGGGCAAAAGGTGGGAGCTGCAGTTTCCAGGGCAGCATAAAGGATCTGCTTCTGCCACACAGCCAGATGTCATCACATGCAGAAAGTGGTATCAAGGAATATGTTGTAGCTGTACAAGATGCTAAATGTTAATCTAAAAGCCCTCTTCCTTGATGAATCAAATACCTTCTCATAGAATTTCCAAATAACAGGCTGCCCAGCCAGATAACCAGCTGATAGAAAGCCTTTAGAGGGGCTTATGGGAGGCAAAGCCAAGCAGTCAGTTGGATTTCACACTCCACTCATCTAAATTAGCACAAAATTGTGAAAGCCGTGCTGGAGTGTCAGTTCAATTTATTTATCAGACAGACTTGAGCTTGAACAGAGGTGCAGGCATTTTAATAGCTAAAGTTCAACTTCACAATTATAATTTGTTTTGAAAACCTAATAAATCACAAATTTCCATGTAATCACAAGTATTTTACCAAAAAGCATTACTAGACTAATAGTGGCAAAGACAGTTTGAATTTAGGTTCTGTGTCTGTGTGTGGTTTTTCAAACATGTCCTCTTGCTTTAGTCCAGGTAAATAAAATAGCTGCAGTATAAAGTAAAACAAGAATCCTCTATCCTGGCTTTCCCACCTTGTGGTTTTAGTTGAGTTTGCAGTTAAAAACATGGTTTGAACATAAGTAAACTTAAATAAAATGTCAGCAATTGACTGTGGTCCGTTAGATCATAATCTTTGCATTGAACATTACAGTCAAACTATATTAGATGGTCAGAGTCAATAGCCAAATTCTGATTCAGCCTTGAATAAAGAGTAAAGCCTGTATGAATGGCTTCCTTGGCATTTTGCAGCCCAGCACTAGATAAGGAGATTCAGTGAATCTCACCCTTTGAATTTTCTAGAAGAGTTCTCTCTAAACCAACTTTGTATGTGCTCTGAAACACCATAGGATTGATTTCTGCATAAACCCACTTTTAACTCCAGCAGTACTCTTTTATCATAACCCAGCCCAAGAAGACTTATCAGATTTATCTGTATTTCCCCATGCTGACTCTTTGTGGGCATAGTTAAGTGGTTAATTTGTCACTGGGATTTTTGTACGTAGGCAATGTAAGCTTTTTGCCCTGCTTGGGAACTCAGTATTACAGCAAAAGAATAAACTTTATAATACTGTCTTGAATGTACTTTTGGTCCCAAATAGCTGCCCTGCCAAATCAATTTCTCTTATATATCATAGTTGGAAAGGAAATCGGTGTGTAAAAAGTATTGGCTTCAGAACAGATGTATTTGCACAGCTGATCTTTGGGAGCTAGAAGGTGGATATAAACCAGCAATTCCAATGGCGTTATATTTCCCAAGAGCGTTGTTATTTTGCTTGCAATTAGGCTTGCTCTGACAGCAGTTTCTTTTTCTAACCAAGGTATTGAGGTAGAACAGAGTGCAAGCTAAAATCATATCCTGCAAATGTTGTTCGTATGTTGCAGTTGAAGAAAAACATTCTGGAGTGGTTTTTATTTTCCTTATCTTTCCCTCTGCAGGTGCAACAAACTGTTGAAAAAGTTTCTTCAGTGCTGAACGTTGCTTATTGAGGGTGTCTTTGCAACCTGTATTTTCATTTGGACTAAGTAAATCTTCAGAGCTGGTGCTCCAAAGAGCACTTAAGTGCCACCCAAAGCATTTCTCTTCCATTTCAATAGCAAGCTGGGCAGAGTGGTGAGGGACAGGGAGGGTGGGGCTGGGGACACCTTTTTGGACAGGAGAGTACTCTTAGAGACATGGAGTTGTCATAGCTGTGTGGTAACTGCCTTTTCATGAGAGATGACAGGGAGCTATCGGTGTGTACTTTCTGCAGCTGGGGTGACTGTTCATTTCTATAGCACCATCTGGGTAATTTTACCTGATGCATTTTCCTTTTGCACACAACTGCATAATATTGACGGTGTCCATAAGGTCTTCTGTTCTTTTTCCAGCTCTCTAGTTTTCTGCCATTTCTGCTGCTGTGGTTCATATTTTTAAATTTGGTATTGGAAGGAGTATTTGTGTTGAGTGGCGAAGAGGCAATTGTTGAGGAGCAGCCAGGAGCTGATGTTCTTGTGCACCTTTCAGGACATCATCACATTGCATCACGTCATCTATCCTCATCAGTGCTTGCAGGTGGAAGTAGCAGAACTTAGCATTCCCCTGACTTCCTCCAATTCTGTTTTTGTGAGTGGGCTGATGAAAGTCCATGTCCCATTGGCTTTGTTTCACTTTTCCTTCAGTCAGATAGTAAAATATGAGTCTGTTATGCATGCTAAACCAAAAATGTTGCATCAGTTTTAACGCAAATCTATCAGAAGCTTTTTAACAGATGCCTTTGATGTCTCTTAAGTTGTTGGTATTGATTTTAAATCACCTCATCTTTATACAATGTTTTGCTACTATTTTGAGTGCATATTCACTGATAGAAGCATAATTCCAATTTGGGACATGCTTGTGTTTTTTCCTAGCTTCGAACTCAGTACAAGTAACAGATATTTTTCTCTGTCTGGGACAACTATTGAACATAAATTCATCATTCTCTAACATGGAAGTTACACAAATAAGTGATGGAATTCTTACAGCAAACTGTGTAAAAGAAGCTGTCACAAGTGAATAGCACCATAGAAACATTTTGTGATCCCAGGAAAGGTACTCATAACGGTTAACATAGGATGCATGTATCATGGTTAACCCATATAGCAATAGCAGACATTTATATAACTGACGTGCAGGCTTAATAGTAAAGACTGTCTTGTGTAAGCTTGTTACAAAGTTGTCCTTGATAACCAGAGTCCTGTAGTCCTTTTTCCTGTGGTTGTAAACCAGACGTGTCCAACTTACTGTATGTTAACCATTTTTGGTGCAGCAGAAATAGTCCTTGTTGCAAGAAGTGGTTAGAAGCATGTCCAGTCTGTTCTGGAAAACCTGACAAAGCCCCAAGTAAACTGGTCTGATCTCATAACTGAAGCATCCTTTTGAGCAGAAGGTTGGACTTTATGGATTTTTGAGGCCTCTTTCAGCTTGAGTTATTCTGTGGTCCTATGCTAAAAGTTAGAATTGCCAGCATAGACTTGTTACGTTCTAAATGTTTCTTGGAGTCTTGGACTCCCCTTAGTGTCAGTGGGGATATCAGAAATGCTTCAGATTTTGCCCTAAAATATATCTATTCCATCTGAGAAATGGAAAGGATTCCTAAAAAGTATTTCTGCTCATGAAAAGCATTCTTGTTGCACAGTCCTGGGTGTGATCATAGCCTTATTAGATGTATGTTCATTTGTTAGCATAAGCTTTGAAGTATCAGTGATTCCTTAAACACAGAGTCTAGAGAAATCTAGTTGCATGTAAGTACCTGCAAATATGCTAAAGGAAGGAAAACTGCTATGGAAGCCACCTGTAAAGAAGGACTAGTAAAGCTGAACGGTTTCTACACAAAAGTTAATGGGACATGAAAGTTAATGGGTTTGTCAAGGTCTAAGTTCAAGCTGTTGCCCTTCCCCTCCTAAGTAATAGGAGAGAATTCTTAGACATGTTACATGTAGGGGATTTGTAGTGATGAGAGAGATCCTGAAAGAGAATGGGAAAGAAAGCAGGGCTCACTAGCAAAAAAAAAGCATATTAATTGGAAGTTGAGTTTTAGGTTTGCTTTTTTAAAAACAAAACAAAAAAAAAAGCACCCACAAAAGACCAAAGACTGCTCAACTAGGTCAAAGTATTCTTTAGGCAATATTGAACAGAAAAGCTTGATTGGAGAAAAGCACTGAGTCATAAACCACGTATCTTAAAATTATGTCAGTAGCTAATCTGTTTACAAGAGTTGATGTGTCATGGCCTGACTTGGTTGTTAGTCCATCCTAGTGTGTTTTGTGCTACCTCTTCTCATTGTCTCGGGTAACAAACTACATGCACTCTAAATGCTGGTTGATTTGGTAGAACAGGCTTAGGTCTGCTTATTCTTTCATTGTAAAGATGCGGCAGGACTAAATGCAGCCGTACCAGAATCAGTTTGGAAACCACTGACTCAGAGCTCTGATTACAGGCCCAGAGTAACATCTAAAGAACAGGTACTTAGAACAGATTGTATCCTGGAGGTAAGTGCTGGTTGCTTGCCCAGGCTATGGGATCCAGTGCTCACTCACATCATCTTCCTAAGACTATGCTGCGATTACAGTCTTCAGAACTGGAGTACAGTAATAGCAGTAGTATTTTACTATCTTCTTTTGGCATTTGTGGAATAACAAAGCCAAACTGAAGGTTTTGGGGTGTTGACAGGCATATACATTTCTGTATTTTTTTTTTTTTTTAATTAAAAGGTAAGTATTTTATCTATTTTGACAGACTCATCTTCCATGTAGAAACATTTTATTAATTTTATAAAGCAAACTATCAGAAGGAGATTAGCACTGTTTTGTCAGATGGTGAGTTTATTACCTTTTCTAAAAGTTCTAAGTTCATAAGAACACTAACCTCATGTTGGCATCAAGAAGCATGGGTATTAGGATATAGAGCCTGTTTAAATCTTTGTGTGCTTTGGGAAGTTAATAATTATTAATAATTTAAAACCTACTATGACGGCATGCTTTCTGAAGTAGGAACTAACTGGGAAACAGAATATGCAAAAATTTTGCAGAAATCAAAAAATTTTCTTGCACCTTCATTTTTATTGCTGTCCTTAAAGCAGCATTGCTGTCTTAACTGAGTATAGCTGCTTTCTGAAATATCTAAGGCAGAGAATTAGAGTGCTATTCTGTAGCTACATTTTCACAGTTCTAGTAAGTGGTGAAGATGTAATTTGTAGAAATGATACCCTTTTCAATTTTGTGAGCTTTGCAACCATGTTCATTTTTTGCTTCAGAGCTGACTTGCTTTTAAATGGACGTAAAGCATGTACTGTGTAACCCAAACAGAAATAAGGTCAGGACTGAAAAAGGAAAAAACACAAGCATGTCCCAAATAGGACATGTTCCTGTATTAGTGAATATGCACTCAAAATAGTAGCAATACTCTTAAAATTCAAAGTAGATATAAAAATAAAATGTTAATTACAATGCAGAAACACTCACATTTGCAGAACTGTTTGGCCGTAAACGTTTCCTGGTGTTTCTGTGTTTTACCATCTGATAGGCAATGTAGAATAATAAACCCATGTCCTGCAGATTTTTTGCTCCTTTCTTTCTCTTCACCCTGTGGCACAGGTAGCCTCCAAATACACTTAACTGTATTTAGTGACAAACCTGTGTTTATAATTTACAAAAATGCAGCATGTGAAATCCAGGCTTGGAGTGAGAGAGAAATTGCCTATTTCTGGTTTTACTGTCCCGTGAGATGTAGTGCAGAGTATCTGAAGTATCTTTTAATATAATAAATCTTTTTATGTTTGAAATTCAGACAGGTGGTCTTAGTGCCCATGTGTCTTTCCTGCCTCCAGAAGCAGCAGGGTGTTGGGTCATGGCTGGGCTCCATCTGTCTTGCGTAGCAGCGCTGTGTGCCTTAACCTGGCCTGTTGCATGGACATGACTTCTGGTAGGCAGTACTGAGCAGAGACAGAAGGAGGAGAGTTCTTGATGTAGCCCCTTGCTTTTGTGCAATTTTAATTTAGCAGAGGGGGAAGAAGAAAAGTGTTTTGGTCAGTAATACCAACCAGCAGGTAACCTGCACTACTTGCAGAAGTGATTCCTCCAGATGCATATGTATGGAGCTTTGGCATTAGAATTTCTTACAGGGAGTACGTGTCGAATTTTAAAAGCATTTCTTTTATTTTTAATGACCTAGTTTGGTTACTAGAACTGTTCATTTCCTTTTAAGTGACTTAAAAGAAATAAATTTTAAGTAATGAACGTTATTCAATATTCTGAACACTTCTGATGAATATATTCTTACCCTTTCCTTTTGTCTTTGCATGCATTTAAAGTTAAGATAATTAACTAAAAGATGATGTTAAAAAGATTCCTAACTCCTGTATGTGCAGCTTACAACTGGTTTGCAAAATTAAACCAGGTTTTGACCAAATTGTTTTCACACCAGCAAGCTGTTTCTGTCTATCTTTGGAATGGGAAGGGAAAAGAAAGGGTGTTTTAAATATGGTTGAGGAGATTACATTAGAAAATTCAAGTGAATTGAGAAAAGGATGATGAAGAGCAATTTGGATAATAACATTAATGTCAAAAATGAATGTTTCCTCAGTATGTCTCATTAGAACAGCAAGTATTTTCTCACTTGAAACACTTTTTCTCCAATGTTGAGATGAGGAATGGCATATTTCTTCTCCCCTCCCACCCCTTCCTAAGTAGTGAATATATGTGGAACAAGATTCCTTAAGCTCATCCAAAAGATTTTGTTTGAATTATCTGAAGCTGGTTTGTTGTGGTTTTACTGACAGTGGCTGGGATCCTTCAAGCTGATTTGGCATGCTGCAGTGGTGACTGTGTTGAGGAGTCAGAATTTTCCCAAAGCTTTTCCAGATAAACAGAAGACTAGGGACACTGAGCATCTCATCATTTCTTTGAAAGGCATCTTCATTCTTGGGAGTGGTGCACAAGCTCCAGTTTCTTGGCTACAGCACAGAATAGGATTAAAAAAGCAAGAAAATAAGAGCCAAATGATTAAGATGGGAGAAAGTTTACAGAGTCATGTGCTTCTTGGTATTCTTTCTTACTGTAGGCATGAGCAACAGCTAGGGCATGTTCTGCATAGCTAGAGACAGGAAGGACTTGTTTAGATCCTGGCTTTCATGACTGAATAGTTGAATAAATGGTTCATTTCCCCAAATTTTAATTAAAGCCTGAATACTTCAGTGTCTTGGTATCAGTTGCTTTTGACAAATGTTTTGCCCAAGATGTAGAAGAGAAGGTTGTTAATTACCCAGCTGAAAATATCTCTTTGCCCTCAGTCAGAAAATATTTTTCCCAGGTTTTCCAGCTACTTAGCCTGAATATTTTGTTAGAGGTGGCTGTTGGTTGGGGCTTTTTTCATTGAAACACCCCCATATTTTGAAAGGAGTTCTTGGAAATCTCATATTAAGGATGTTCGCACAATTCATTGCAAAATACAATTTCTAACTGATTCAGTTTGAAGTGTCTCTGGCAGCTGGCAGCCCTGGTAGTAAAGAACAGGAAACAACGTGATGAATATAAGTTCAAAGAGCCACTGTTGTAATGATTCCGCTCCTTGCAGACCGGCAGTGTTATCTGTGGGAATGAGGAGCAGCGAGGCTATTTTTTGGGAACAGGATGATCTTTGTGTGTGGAGCTGAAGAAACCAGATCCTGGTGGTGCAGCTGTGCTGCAAGCAGTTAAACTGTGGACACATTGTATATGCTGAGGAAAATGTAAAGTTGGTCTCTTTTCAGAATTTTCATCATAGTGTGGGAGCTCACCTTTGAAGATTCAACCTCGGATTTATTTATTTGATGCATTTTTGCTGTTTTGTAATTTCTTGATTGTGTTCAAGTATTCTGGTGTGAGGCAGAGCATCTCACTTGCCAAAGATAGGATTTGTATGCAAGGTCTGCCTGATTTAGGTATTTATTTATTTTAATGGGAAATGCATATTGTAAATAGAATCTGTTTGTGCAGTGTTAATTTAGTTCAAGAATTTTAATAGTTACAGATTTATGTCTAACTTTGACTCCTGGGTCTGAGTGGTCTTTGGCCCTTCACAGTTTTGGAAAAGTCTGAATCTCTTCTCTCCCACATGCAGAAACACGACTTAAAATTGTAGGAACTGTGCACTTCTAAATGATGAAAGTATTTGTCTCAGATCAGTTAAAAAAAGGTTTTAAAATTGAAACATCTAGATGCTGGCAGAACTGAATAAAGAATTCATTCCTCTATTAATTTCAGCTATCTTGTATACACTTCTCCGCTCTAAAGATGAAGAATTTTTTAAATAACTTTGCAGTACTGGTTTTGCTTTTGTAAATGGAATGTCTGGAAGACAAGGGGAAAGATTCTGGAGAACAAGACAGATTTAGTTTTGCTGGAGAACACTGAGTTTTTGAAAGATATCATCTGTGAAACTTTTTCTCGCAAAAGGTAGATATTAAGGAAAAAGAGTTAGCTCTTTGGTTTCTTTTTTTGGGCTCTGAGGCAACTCAAAATAGCTGTTTAAAAATGAAATCCATCATTTTGTTAGCTTCCCTTTCTTGTTCTGCTTGTTTTTCCCTAGATGGTGTAAAATGTAATGGAGCCTTACAGAGATTAGCTTGGAATGCTGTTTATCCTTGTTTTAATATTTGTTACTTCTATTACTGGGCAAATGTCTTGGACTACGAGAAAAGCAGTCAGTTTAACTCCAGTTGTCCTCTTAAATGAAAGAAAGAATGAAGGTTTCCCTTCTTATGTGCAAGACTAGTAATAGTACCCTCAGATGAGGTTGTACTTCTATAGGGAGGTTAATACGGTGGCAAACGGTGGTTGCAGATGCTTGCAGTTAGGAGCTGGTACCTGTCAGAAGCTGAAGCTGTAGCAAGCTTATTTGTTGACTGTCAATGGCAGAGACAGATGAGCTGTTACTTCTGCACTGGGGTGAGCTGGCAAACTGTTAATACCTCAAAATGTTTTTGGCAGTCTGACACTGTCCATCGGTGAGGCCCGAGATTAATTGCAAAAAGTTGATCCCGTTCCTTCGCTATAGCAACAGATACGGGCGTGTGGCACTTCGTTTATGTGCTGCCTTACCTACTGAGGATATACCTGTTCTTCTGACTGGTTTTTCTTTGTTTACTCGCTGGGATGTAGGTTTACTTACAAAATGCTGTTTTAAAAGTGGGAAGGGAATTTTTTGCCTGCAATTTTAAAATGTCTATGAAGTGGCCATTGACAAAACTTTCACCTGGACGCTTATTTTGGCATAGGTTTAAGTAACTTAAATGTCTTGAATTGTTAGGGGTCTCTGATCAGTACTTCACTTTTAGAAATTAAGCTGATAACCGCTTCCCTTTTAAAAACAAATAATATAAATTGTATAGCCAAGAAAATTAATCTCTGCTTTACGCAGGTAAGGTGAAAAAAAGAAACAGTTAATTTTTACTTAAAAAAAAAATTAAATGTTGAATTAAATGTTGTCAAACAGTATAGGTCAGGATATGAGGTTTGGGGTTGTTTTTTTTTTTGCTAACTTAGCCAAAGTTTGTTGTTCCATTGGGCTGGGATCTGAAAATATTTAAGGAGCAGAACTAGGGAGGGCAGCTCAGCACTACTATGCAACATGCCGTTGCATGTTGCATGCTCTTCTGCACTGAGCTTGTGCCCCATGCCCAGCTGTGGTTTCGCCTAAAAACATTTGCCACATAGACTTATCCTTGCCTGCAGAATCGAGATGGACTGACTAGTTCATTATTGCCAAGGATGAGTTCCTACAAAAATTTGCTGATGAAGGGAGCCACGGGAAGAGCTGCCTTGCAGAGAGAGCTAATGCAGGATAAGGCTCTGGAATACAGAAAACCTGGTGGACCTAATGGACAAAATGAGCTTTGTGGTAAATCCTGGAGTAAACCATAAAAACATATTGGTAGGCTGCCTGTTTGGGCTTAAAATTACATGTATCAATACAGGTTACTGTCTCGGATGGAAATTGAGAATTGTGATATATCTTCAGGTGTTTGATCTAAGATAATAGCGGTACTAAAGAGTTGTTCCCTGCATATTAAATTCAGTTTTGTGACGTAGAACCTATCTCCCTTCTGTGTTATACTTCAGTGGGAGAAGTTGCAGGTCTGAGCTTTCTGTCTTGGACCATAAGAAAGTTGTAGCTATTGTTCCAGTATATACATTGAGATGTTTCACTCTGCAGCATATTCATGTGGAGTGTGCTGTCTCTATCCCAGTGTTGCTGGGGAGCAATTGCTTCTTACAGCATTCGTATATGTCAAAAACAACTGCATATCTGTGATCCTTTCTTCTTAACCGTGCGAGCTGTGAAATGTGCTTTACATAGTGGTTTATGTGGCCATTCTTTCTCCGCCACCTACTTTGATTTACTTGTCAGATTTGTCTTCTAAGAAGGGAAAGGGCCAAAGCAAAACCTAAAAATAATGGTGTTTGTTTTGAGTAGGAATGGAAGAGCTTTTTTGAAATAGGCAAGCTGCAAATTATGTGGTTCCCAGAGCATTTAATATACCTTCCTGTGTATATTACTGGTGTTATAAGGCCAGTCTCCATGCGGTTAGTTAAAAAGCATAACAAAAGTAACCCAAAACCAGTTTTATGTATAGATTTGGCTGTGTTTTAGTCAGATGCTTTCTTAGGCATGGAAATAACTATTTCAAAGCTCTATTGATAACTTCACTAGGTTTTTATAAATGTTGGTTAAAGATGTGAGAATCTAAGTACAATAAGAATGGCTGGATACTCCTTAGCATGGTTGATGTCTGTGGGAACTGTTGGGGAGTAGAGAAAAGGGATTGTTTAATTTATTTTTTTTCTTACTCAACTAGAAGTTAGAATCATTTTCAGATGTTCTGCAATTTCATGAAGCATAAACTAGACTGAGTGGAAGTCTCACTGTAGGTGGCAAACTATAAAGATCACTTAACCTAAAGAAAGAGGGTTTTTTCTTCGGCTGCTTCTCCCCCCCACCCCCCTGCATACCACTTAGGAATTCAGTGTAATTTGAAAGTCGTCTTGGGTCAGAAGGAAAATGTTCAGGAATCAGAATTAATGGTTCCAGTGCAGCAGGCCATGAAGGAGAAACTAATTCAAAATCTGGGGGGCTTTCCTTAGAAACATGAAGAAAGCAAAACTTTAGTCACAGGTGGGGGATGAGCACAACTCTTTATTAGTGCAAGCAGGATAACGTGTGTGAACCCAGCTTGTATTAAGTGCTAATGGTATCCCTTCTTTGACTCTGGGACCCTATATGCTATCAGCTCCACATAAAATTCCTATTTGTCCTCACATTGCATGAATTTGCTTGTGCTATTATCATTGGCAACCCCCTCACTGCTATATTTCCTTCTTTCTCACTACATGCTTGTGTATTTCCCAGTACTGTTTGTTAAATCTCATTTTGCAGCTCTTTTTTACATGACAATATGATGAAAGCATTTCATTTCTGTTTTTACAGAAATTTAATCCTTGCTTTAGCTTCATAGCTGTTTATCTATCTAGTGAATGTAGATTTTTGTATGTCCTTTAAAATTACACGATGAGGTGTTCAGGTGAAGAAACCAAACATCTCTTCTAGGTTTGTAAAGCATTTAGCTAACACCCCCACCCCCAATAGATGAATATTTATGGACAAATGCTGAAGAATGTGTAAGTTAAAGTGAAATACATGAAGTTTCAGTTTAGTAAACAGGAAGATGGCTTGATGAACTAGAAAACTATTTTGAGGACTATGAAGTTACAGGTGAAAAGAACTGAAATGCAATTTAAACCAGGGAAAGATCTTTAAATGAATTTATCAAAAGGTGTGAATTTTCCAGTGTTTAAAATTATGGGTTTTTTTTTTATTTTTCACAGACAAAGTTCAAGAGAAAACAAAGGTAAAGACAGAATCTGTTTTGTGGTACAGATTTTGTCAAGGAAAATGGAAGTTCCAGGGCAAGTTCTACATGGTTTAGCTGACCAGAAAATGTCCGTCTTTTTTTGTGTTTATGGCTTCAGCTAAAACCTTAAAACATAAGTTATGCACTGTAAAATAGAAAGAAAGGTGTTAAAGGTTAGATTTGTGCATTCTAGTTACTCTAAAGCTTTGTAGAGGTACTAGACTGCATCTTCTCTGAAGACTGGGAGGAAAAATAGCTGGTTTGCTGTATTTTATAAGATCATCTTGAGCCTCAATTAGGGTAGTTACGGTAAAGTGTAATCTGCTGCATCTGGCTATTCCCACATGTGAATTTAAAGACTGGAACTGTGCTCAGTGAGTCAGAGGAGCATCCCTAGAAGAGAGGAGCTGCTCTGACGGCAGGGCAGGGGGCTAAACCAGACTGAGAAGATAACAGCGACTTCCTCAATCTGATGGCATTGCTTGTAATGTTATCTGGGTGAACACCTTCAGGAGAAGCTGTAGCACATCCCTGGGGTGTGGGCGAGTAGATTATTTGTAAACTGTGGGTATCGGAACAGCTGACTCCTCACCATGCCAAACGGGATTAAACAGATTGACACTCTGGGATCGCTTCACTCGGTAAATCCTACCTGCTGCAGCAACGGGCAGCCAAGTGGCTGTAAATACTGGATCCTGGATTTAGGTACATATATGTGCAATAGAGGTATAATGGGCTGGGGAGGAGGGCTGGTTGGTTGGGGGTTGTTTCCAAATCATAAAACTTTAGTAAGATGCTCTGTTTTCTCCTTCTCTCTGCCTTTACTCTCCCCTCCCTCTTACCCCAGTCAAAAAAAAAAAAAAATGCAGAGTATGACAGAAAAGACCTGTATGGAAAAAGGAGCAGTTACAGAATGAATCTGCTCTGTAAACTACTGGGATGCTGTACAGTAAGTTCTTTCAGGGAAAAAAAAAAAAAAAAAAAAAAAAAAAAAAAAAAAAAAAAAAAAAAAAAAAAATAAAATA
>JANIJG010006216.1:40376-58470 GCA_024611175.1 Megaceryle torquata
GACTTACAGCCTAAAGGTCGACTTTCAACATCTTGGAGGTCGAACGATTGTTTCCTTACGAAAAAAAAAAAAAAAAAAAAAAACATGTAAAATGCATGTGCTACTTTTTTTTTAGTAGAACTGTGGAAATGAGAAATGGTAACTCTTCCTCTGTGAAATGTTATTTATGATAGTAATTTGTTTCGAGAGCCTAGCAGAAATCTTAGAATGTTACTGCTAAACCAAAAAATCACAGGTTAATATCTATCACTTCTGTTAAGTTACTGTTGAGAAATAACATTTTCTGTAAAAAGCTTGAAAAGAAAGGGCAGTTGGGAAATAAATTGGTCTGTATGAAATTTATTTAAAGACATCATTGATTATGAAACGTAATATGGAGGAAAGCTGTGCTGTTTCAGTCTCGACTGGAAGAGCACAGAGGTGAGGGTAGGGACATTCACGTTATAACTCAGCTGTTGTTGGATCTTCTCCCCTTCCTCTTTTGTAATTTTAACAGGAAGCAATACTTGCCCTTGGCATTTGGACTGTTGCTGCAGAACAAGTTCAATTCTCATATATAATGCTTTGAAATGTCTGCAGTTCAAAACAGTGCTAACCTTCAGTGTCTGGAGCTGATGCAGCTGTTGGGATACTTTCTTTTCAGCAGCAAGTTGTTTGCAGCTGGGTTTGAGTCTTACATACCTGTTGCTGTATACTCTGTGTATATACAGAAAATAAACAGCAAGAGCCAAGTCGTAATCTGTGTTATATGATAGGCTCCAAACTGCTGTTATGAGTGGACTGAGTGGAGAGGGAGGATGGCAGAAAAGTTACAAAACAGGAAATCAAGGACGTAATGGAAAGTAATTTTACGGGGGACATCTGAAGCTAGGGTTGCATGCCAGTGGAATGGCAGTAACGCTCAGTAGTTCCTCAAAAGATAACAGCACATCGGAGTAGGAGCCAGAGGGAGTTAATGCTGGCATCCTGTCTTTGATCCCAGCAATAGAGCTGTGTTCTCAGAAAACTACTCAGTAGCTCCCAGTGCTACAGTGAATTCCTAAAACAACTGTTATTCCAGTTTTTCAGAAGTAAACGACTACGGAGTATCTTGGAGGGAAGTAGATGTGAAAGAAGTCAATTGCAATTAATAACTGTTAGGCAGAATCCTCTGCAGGAAAATATTTTACAGTAAGTACTCAGAGCTTTGACTACCCAGTCAACTGGAGATGTGTTAATGGCACAGCAAGTCTTTTCCCCTTTTTGTTGCTTTGCATTCTGCTGTCTTAGCTGGAGCTTACTTGCTTTATTTTTGAACTCTTGTTTCTGCAGTGGTTAGTCAGGCTTAGATCTATCTGGCTATTCCAAAATTCCAAAGAATTTTTAGAAGACATGTTCTGTAAAGTGCTGGGTATAGTCAATCCCAGCCAGGGAGGTGCTTACCGTTATTGCCATAAATTAAGATCGTAGACATGTATGAAGTCTTGTTTGGCAAGCATACGTGGTTTCACAAACGTTCTTCATTGTTCTCTTTCTGTGTCTTAAAAACAGATGTCGGTGTGTACAGACCATGTTGCAAGGAGTTCAGTAGCCTTTCATATTAGAGAAACAAAACTTACTTGCATGCCCCAGTATAAATGTAGCTATGCCATTTCTTGAACTGGAAGGAGTAAAAATTTTATCTGCAGTATTTCTGGCCACTGCAAACATAAAATGGACAATTTGGGATTTAGGCTGAATATTCAGGTTGTACTCTAGTGTGTGATTTTATTCACAGAAGACTTTAACTGAGGCTTCAACTTTGCTAAGAGAATATTTAAGGAATTAAAAAGTTTGGTTTATTCTTCATTAAAAGGTTAGAGTGCATGTGCAATTAATAATTATGTCCTCCTGTTTAATTAAATGATCTTGAGGTTTTTTCCCCACTTATTCATGAAGTGTGAAGGAAGAACACCACATTCAGATTTAGGGAGAAAGAAAATAGGGCTTTTGAGTAATGATTTGGCAAGAAAATACTGAAACTAATAAATAAGTATTGTATTTTTGCCTTTATCTGACATCAGTTGGAGAGAGCAGCTATGATGATAGGAGGAAACCAATTCTCCTGGTAATTCCACCCATTCCTGTAACTTAAAAATGCTCTGCATTTGAGACAAGTGTGGATAAATACCAAAGCTGTTTATGGTTATCTGGCTGGAGGTAGTGTTGAGTATTTTCAGTCTGGAACTGAATATTGGAAATAATTGCATCTTTTTTTCAGTTACCTTATGAGCTAGAAGAAATAACAGGATGTATGTGTTTCAGTCCCAAAGTGGATCATGTAAGTCCATATTTCACTTGGGAAATTTGAGAGGCAAATCTCATGGATAAAATCCAGGGAATAAATCTACAAAACCAAAAATTATCCTGAAGTTGTTAACTGTCTAGGGGCTGGGTTTTGGAAGAGGAAAGGTGGTTGTAGACATAGAGAGTTCTCTTTTGGCTTTGAAGAACTACATTTATTATATGTGCAATAGATTGCTTTAAAGAATGTGTATTAATCAAACTAACTTGCTTTTTCCTCTTTCGTAACATTTTATGGTATATCAAGCCTCAGAAACAATTCATCCATAAAACAGGATGCTTTTACTATAGAGTAATTGTTAGCAAATGGTGTCCAAGAGAGGATAAGAGGTCTCTGAGGACTGGACTCGGAGGATGCAGTGGGAGAGTCCAGTATTACTAATGGGTTAGTGTAATTCTTGGCATAGATCCACCTCTACACTTTGAAAGTCTGTTCTTGTAGAATACAGATGAAGGCTGTTAAGTATATGCTGTGTGTGCTTTTCCATCTCCACGAAGAGCATGCAACAAAAATCCTCCTGAAACTGAGCTCATGTATCAGCTATATAGTTATATATGCAAAGGCACTATTTTCCTGACCTCTGTGTCCTTCCTCAGTTCTTGCAGCATGGCTTTTTTGAATCCTTAGGCTGCAGGACTTGCAAGAGAGTTAGCTGAAGGTGCTGTTTCACAATTGGTAAAAACTGAACTACGTGTCACATACTGCCAGCTCATTTACCCTGCGCTTGCACATGTAATCCAGTTGCTTCTCTCGCATCGATGCAGCGTCACGCAGGCAGGCAGACGAGGGAGTTGATCTGGCAGAAAATGCCCTTCCTCCCACCCCCCCACCCCCCATCCCCAAAATTAAAAGTTTTGAGGGGTAGGAGCTGATGCAAGAGAGATACTGATGTTCTTTCATAAGTGCCATCCCTGCTCGTGAATGTGAAGATTTAAGGCTCAGTTTTTTCACTCTGAGTGAGCTGAAAAGATCCACAGTTATCCATATTTTCATCTGAGCTACTAATTTTTATCTCCTATAATTGGGATATATCTTTTCAGTCACTTGAAAATGCCATATTTTCACTCATGTAGCTCTCAGGGGAGTTACCGGCTTTGTGAAATAAGCCAGGACTGAGCAGCAGTGCAAATCAGATGTGTGTATGGAGTTGGCCCCAGGCAGCTTTCTGCCTCTGATCCTTGGAAGTCTGCTCCCTCCACTGCAGTACTTTCTGCTCTGACCTTGTGTAAGTACTGCAGAACCATTTCAAATGGATCTGTTAGCCCCAGCTCCTTCTCAAACCTGGTACTCAGCTCCTAGTTAAAAAGACTTTTTGAAGAATGTGAAAGGAAAATGTATGCTCTTCCGAGGAAAATGTGGATAGACTTACAATGCAAACAGTGTAATAAGGCATGTAACTCCATTTCTGTAACAAGAAAAAAAGCATTTATATGTAAGCATTTGTGGATGTTGTGAAGATGACTGTATTTCTGTGTATCACTAGAGAAGCGTATTCAAAATGTTAAGTAGTGAAGAGTTTCAAAGTGATGGGAAAATGAGTAGTCAATACCAAGGAGGCCTCCCAGAGAGACAGACACCAGAGGAAATATTGATACGACTTTGAAAAGAAGGGTGGAGTTTGATTTAATACCAAGAAAAATGCAGCTGCCTCTTCACCTCTTTGTCACATCTCTCAGAGAATACTTGTAACATCTGATGCATTCAGTTTTGCATCATGGTCAAAAGCCTGTATTGAACAGATGGGCTCAAACTGAGCAAAGCAGAGCTGCTTCCACTCATATTTCAACTTAATTTCCCTCTTGCTATGTTACAGCTCTGTTTTAAAGTAATTATTTCATTGAGGCAGCAGAATAAGAATGAGCTATCACCTTACATGATGAAAGTTCCCTCCAGGAACATTGTGAGACTAGTAATGAACAATGTGTTCATAACCTGGTTTTGAATGTGGCTACAAGCAGCTGTAACAATCCACTGAATGTGCTCAGCTAGGCTCACACTGACACTCAGTGAAGGTAATAAGAACAGAATTTAAGTAGTGTAATTATATTCCATTCTGCTTTGAAAAGACAGCATATATTAATGTTAATAATCCTTCCTCACAAAGGTTGGGTTTCCTCACAGAATAGTGACATATGTTTATTAAACCACTTGGGGTCTTTGTTTTATTTTCTTGCATTTGAACATGGGATTGCAGACCTCCAGTCAATCTTCTTCAATGACTGGTTAAAAAACCCCACACCACCCAACATATCAACTACATGGGGTAGTTTGCCCTAAGAAGAGAGCTTCACAGAGATCAGCTGGCAAGATGCACTGTATGAAATGCTGGGGGCTTGATAAAAAGAAGAAATGGGTATTTCAATAGAAAAAGAACAGAAGCTAATTAAATTCCTCCAGATAATTTATTTTGCCCCTAAATTAAGGCTTACAGTTGAGCCTGTAACTTTAAAAAAATGATTTACTGTAGCAGTAATTAATGTTGTGTAGATGACATTATTGATACAAATTCCCCCCCCCCGACTTCATGTCTAATTAAAACACATGATAAGAATTCTATTTCACTGCCTTTCAAAAGAAATTTGTTTGCTCTTTTTCTTTGCTTTTTTGTTTCTTCTTGATTCCTACTTCTAAACCTGTCTTGGACAGCCTTCCCATGATCCTATCACATAATTTTCCTGGGACCACTTTGGTAATATTAGGTGGATGGGAGCTGGGAAATGTTTCCAAATGTTTAGATTTATCATCTGAATCTTGGAATCCTGGAAACATTTCCCAGCTCCCATCCATCTAGTATGGTGGACAAGACAGTTCATGACATTACCTTTCTCCTAAGCCTCTATTGGGAATAACAGAACTTTAAAAAACAAAAACAAGCTGAAAAGTTGCATGGCAAAATGTAGCACTTTTTTGCTTGGTTGGTTGGTTTCGTGCACAATATGGGCTTTATCATACCGAAGAAAATTCAGCAGTGCATATATTGTTTCTGAAGAGACTGTAATCAAGTTAACAAACATGGCAGTAATCAATTCTGGTTTTAATATTCAGTGTATTTTAATTGCACCTAGAGATAAAAATGCCACATCTTCCATTAATTTATAGTTTGCTGGTTTTATAATACATCTATACCAAGGAGTCTTCTTTCACCTCTTAACTCAGTCTTTATCCAAGATTGATAAATTTGTGGAGATCTTCCTTTCTTCTAATCTCTTTAAATGCTTCATCCTGAAAAGGCTTCTCTGCAGCAGTTTAGCATTATAACTTTCAATAGCTATCTGCTAGTCAACCTTGACTGTGAGTCTGAAAAAACCTTACATTTCCAGTTTGACTGACCTTGATTAAAATCACGTGGGCTCTCATTGCATTGCTCAGGTTACATTTCCATCTGCAGAGAAAAAGTTTAAAACTAGTTCAGTTTCTAATCACTGTCATCTAAGTCTGCTCTTGATAATGTACTTATTGAGGTGGGATTGAACACAGAGGAAGTTGGCTGTCATCACCTACAGCCATCTAGTGATGCGGTGTGGAGGCTGAAAGCAGTGGCATGGCTGCAAGGGCCTGACTCTGCTCGTTAATACTCCAGTTAGTGTGTGGACTGAAAAGGTCAACACTTTACGATGCAAAGCAATGTTGGTACAATCAGTTTCTATCACTCATATAAATTAATTGGATCAGGAGGAAACATCTTTTTTTATATATAGGAATTTTGGAGGACCTATTTTTGTTCCTGTTTTAGCCATTCCATCTCCCGTCCCAATTCCTTTACTTTCTCGATTTATTTTTTGAGGGCTATAACATTTGGAAAGAGAAAATGACCAAAGCTATTGTATTAGCCCCAAAGCTAAACTATGTATTATTATTAAGCTCATGGCAGAGTTCCGAACTGGAGATTGATGTGTTTGTACAGCTGTTGCTAAAGCTGTGGCTCCAAACAATTGCTAGTTGTTCTGTTGAGCTTTTCTGCTTTGAATCAAGAGGATGGAGGAAAAGGAAAAAAGATTGTTAAAATTGCTGTTGGATTAGTATGTGTATGTACGTTAATGTGTAACTGCAGTAGGTGAAGAGGAAACAGGTATTTTTTTAGTATATAAGTAGTGTAAAAACTTGGGGAGGTTTAAACATAAAAATTTTGATAGTCATTATTTCTTTTGTATCATTTGTTCCTGTAACTCAATACTAGCCCTTTGTACTGTCTCTTTATATTTATGAACTTCAGTAATACACTTGAAGATATGCTTAGCAATTTTTATAGTATCTACCCTTTGCGTTTCAAAGTATGGTCATTAACTCATCATATCTCTCAGTTTTGCTAGAGAATTTTTGGAGGGTTTCTCGTGAGTAGGAATTTTTTTTAAGGCATTTGGAAAAGAGAGAATATAATATACACCTACTTTAGTCTTCTCCTAGAAGCTGCTAATTTTTCAATACACAGCAGAGGTTATACTTACTCAAATCTTTTTCAGATTTCTAGATAAAAAAAAAAATATTGTCTCAGCATTTTATGCTGATTTTATCTATGATTGGGTTTTGTCTTCATAATTGTAAAGCTTGTTTTTATCACTTACTTAAGGTGGTGGAAGCAAATTTCCCCTCTATCTGTGTGCTCATTCTTAATTTCAAAAGTGTACCAGTAAAACTGTGCATCCCCAATTTCCTTTTGAGATCAAACTGGTTTGAATGTCATTGTAGTATCTTAGTTAATGTGTAGCCTTTTTGTTGACGTAGTGGAGGATGTTTTAAAATCTGCATAGGATGAATTCCTTCCTTTGGGATGCTCTGCCTGACTGAGCTTTTGCACAGGGAAGCGTGGTATGCATTGCTTTAAATAACGTCCGAGATCATGACTCCTCCTAATGCAATTTCGACAAGGTTCCTTCTCTCCTTCCCCTTCCCCAACAGCTTCTTCTGCTTTCAGTAGAGCTGAGGACTTACCGTATGCATCTCTTTTGCCTTTTCATTGGCTGTTCTGTAATACATGTTGATATGGACATTTTTGTTTCATGTCTGCTCATAATCTTCCTCTTCTGGACTGATGCACACAGCATATCGGATGAGCTGCTGCACTGCTTGAGCAAAGTATTTCTAGGACTGGAGTTTATTTTTATCCATTTCTGAGAGATAAATTATTTTGCATCAGAAATTAAAGTAGCAGATGATAAAACCCTACAGCTCAGTAACAGATGAGCAGAAATTAATGGTGCAGTTGCCCCAGTTTAAATCTGAAACTGCTTATCACAAATCTTGTCACTAGTGGCTCCCATTTGTAGGATGTGACATACAGCTCTCCACCAAGAGCAGAACTGCGTCTTTGCTGCTAACATCACACAGCATGGCTCTTCAAAAGTAGGTTGCACACAGCGTGCATGAGACAAATAGCTTGTCAACAGTCAGCAAAGCTCTCTCTGGTGTCTTAAGTGCCAGCACTGCCTACAAGGCCCAGGCCCAAAGCTTCTGCCTTCACTGTTCTCCTCCTTTGGCTCAGACTTCTTTTCTCCCCACCAGCTAGCTTCTTGGTTTTGTCAAAGGCAGGGAGTGCTATAACTTGGAGCAGTTGGAAGGAAGAAAATGCTGCCAGCTCCCACGGCTTCAGGAGCTGTGTTGTTCCCTCAACCAGCTCCTTGTGCTGAGATCTTAAACTAATAAGCAGCAGCAGTAGTGGAGAGCATGTTAGAGGCAATGGCCTTCTCTAAGTCTATGGACTAAGTCTAAATGGACTTCTGTAAGTCAACCCAGCGTGGAGGCATGGCCCTGACTTGGAATGCAATTGTTCCTGGCATTCACGGCTCCTGTTGTGACTGTCCTTCTGGAGGGAGGAGTGAATGGGCCATGCCTTAATGTGAGGCGAATCTCTTTCTGGACATTGTCAATGAAACGGAGAAAACTTTTGCCTGTAAATTAGAACGTGGGCTTCTATTCACTAGCTTTTACGTGAAAGCATTCAAGCCCCCTGTGCAGTAGGTGGCTGGCTGATATACACATACCCACACCCCTTCCAAGGAGAGAGAATCATATTAAAATGATCAGGGCACTTGCTTTGATTCATGGAGAGGTAAGAGAGAGTGAGTCCGTGCACTGACATGTGAGAACTTGACTGAGAAACAGTGCTAAATGACATAAATACATCTTTGGCATGTCCTGCCAGGAACGTGGATGTAGCTGTCTTTAAATATGAGTAAACAGGTGGTCAAAAGAGTGGGGTCAAGATCAAGACATTGCCTGGTAAAAATATAAACTGTGTACAGGGAAGCAGAGATTTGATCTATTAAAAGCTTGTGGTTTTCACAAACTGTGAAACTAAACTTAAGCAGTGTGAGTGACTTTTAATACTTCCTACTTGTGACACAAAATATCTTTCTCTCCAGAAATAGGACAGAATAACAGCTTGTTGCAAAGAATGAAATGCCCCACAAGGTCTGCTCTCCCCTTCTGTAGTGCTTGTAGTAATATTCAGGATTTAGGTTTGGGGTTTTATATCCCTGTGGTCTGGATTCCAAGGAACACAGACAGACCTACTTCTGTTAACCTGGGAAAGTTTTTTTTCTGGCACAATATCATGCCTTCTTCCTGCTTTAAAAAAAAAAAAAAAAAGGGGAAAGCAAGTGTGGATGCAGAAGTGTTGAGCAGTTATAAGAGGAGGATTGTTTTCCATCTAAATTTTATTGGTGTTTAAATCCTAGATAGCAGTTGGTTTATTTATAGCTCTCTCTGTGTTCAAGCTGTAATGCATGTGAAATTATTTAAAAGTTTAAATGTAAGACCTTGATTTTAGATTTTTTGGGTTAAGAAGGCAGGAGAGGATATGAAAAGAAAAATCTTATTTAATAATAATAATAATAACATCAGTGTATTAAACCTTCAGGCATATGCCACTAATTGTGTAGCTCAAACAAACGGTATATTCTTTTTGCCCTTAATCAGAGATTTTCTTCATTCCTTTCTTTAGTGCTGTTGCAAATAAGTCTGTTGGATGACTTCTCTCAATTTCAGAAAGACCCTTGTAAGTTATTAAGATGACAGTGTCTGTCATGGAGGGAGGGTTGTTTTTCTTAATTGCACACATGGTTGTGGGGCAGCTTAGTATCTTATTAGGAGAAGCTGAGGAGTATCTAGCCTCAAGCTTAGGATTCCACTCTATCTGATAGTAACACAATCAGCTTTTGATGACTTGGAAGACTTAATTTTTAAATAGGTTTAAATCCAAGTGCTCTGGGCTAATGTCTGTATCAGTCAAAATGAATACAGATAACTCATTAATCAGGGAAGATACACTAAGATATTGAACTCTTCGTGTATTCATACATCAAAAATATTACACATTGTATTTCAGCATTGTGTGTACCTTGACATAAAAGGCAGGAAATGTTTGCTGACAAGAGATGAAGAGAGAGTGTGTTCCCCTCCAAATGCAAATGTGACTAAAGGATTTTCTTTTAGGTATTGAGGACTAGCTTTCTGCATTTTGTGATTTTTATTATTTTTTAATAAGCTATTTTCATTAAAATTATTGTGCTATCTCTATATCCACAGTGAAACTCATGCTTCCCACAGGGCATGGTGGAAATTCCTCATTTGCAAGCCCGGTAATGTTCAAGCTGCATTGTCTTTAAATGGTAACCTTCTTTTATGGCGCCTTGTTAAAGTTGAAATACATCTAATGACTTCGATGTATATTCATTCCAACGGGGGTTTACAAAAAATACACTGCGAAGGTGGTCTAAAGAGGATACCCAGCAGGAGACAAATAAAATTCCTGAAATGTCCACAAGTATCTGAAGGGTCTTGTACATAGCAGATTAATAGCCTCCTACTTCAAAAGAAGTTCCCAGACAGAAACTGTGCATGTGTGTCCACGAGCAAAATAAACCTTGCACTCCTGTTTCAAGTTTACCTCATCTCATTTAACAACAAACGATGGTTGTGTACGCAGGTGGGGTTTTATGGGCTTTTCTCATTAGGTGCTTGTAAGCTATTTTTGCTTCCTCTGATGGAAGGAAGGTAGCTGGGTAGATGTTTGTAGGTAGATGCAGCCTTGGGACATCTCCAAACATTAGCTGTTTCCAATTTGCATATTAAACTGGTAACTGCATCAGCATAAATCATGCTCTTTGAGCAACAGAGAGCAGCTCTTACCCCCTGATATTCATAATGTACCTGCATCAGTTCTTACTGATAACTGGTTAATTGCTCCATGTGATGGGTTTTCTGGGCTTTTTGGTCCTTAATGTCCATGGTGAATGGCAGGTCTCCATTGACAGTGTGACATGCCACTCCAGGTTACCAGATTTGCTTTCCTCCTTTTTCACTTCTTGCCCCATCCCTGTTTCATAACCCAGAGATGGTGAAGTGTTCTTTTGGTTTTGGAGCATTTTGGGTTTAGAGGTGCAGAGCAGGCATCAAACAGATTCAGTTCAATTCCCTAGATAAAGAAGTCGGGTTTATATATCCCCTTGCACTGCTTGTAAATACTAACACTCTAAAAACAGCAATATGGAAATAGTTAATATGAAGCAGAGTCTTTCAAGTCATCAACTAGCTTAACATGACTGATTTATTTTTTAGGGAAAAAAAACAACAGTTTATTAATCACAGATGTGCATGTTTCTAGTATTAAGAAAGCAGGGACTAGAATGAGAATTCCCATTTCCCTTCCAGTTTCAAAAATTTGCCTGTTCATTGGAGGTAACTTTATCCTATGGTTTGAGGGGGTCAGAACCTATGCTGCCCACTCTATTTCTTTAGCTTCAAATATATATTTATGGACTCTTAGTGAACTCTCTTTTGACCTTACCACCAGAGCAACATAAGCCGTTTTTACTTTGAGAGAAATGGCAGTTAAATGCCTTCCTTTCTTATTGTGGCTATGAATTATAAAAGAAAGCCCATCCATTAGGTTTTTAAAAATACTTCATTGAATTACAAAGCTGTCTTTACTTGAGCAAATAGCAATTTTATTAAATTTGATGGTTTCCTGTTGGACTGGTGTTGCTGTGTGTGATCATTATATGTATATTGTGTTTTTTTACTCTCCAAGAGGGCCATCTGTTGCATTTATCTTTTTCTAAAAGGGAATCTGACACTCACTAGAAAGTTTACTGTACTTGAAACACAGTTGGGGTTAGCATACCCCAAATTTATTCCATCTGTTTTGTTTTCAAAAGTCCGTGTTCTTGGTTTAATTTTGAATACTCCTTTTTCCTCTTAGCATGTTTTAGTGATAAAATATTCCTCAGCAACCCGAGAAAAACAATTTGCTATGTAGTCATAAAGGAAACAAAGCCAATTTAGTGTTAATAATTCCATGCATGGTAACCAATCAAACCAAATCTCTATCCCTAATTATATAGATAAAAGTAGTACATAGTGATGGGTCAGGGGGGAAATAAGACACACTCATGTGGCTGTTCTCATAGTGAAAGTCAAAGGTCTTCCTGTGCTCTTGAAAATGCCTGTATTGGATATTGATATTCCCTAATGTTTGCATCTGGCAATGCCTCTACATAAATCTGTTAACTTGAGCACCTAGACCTATTCATGACTGCACTCTACTATAGTAACTGATCTCCCAAGGAAGCAAATGGGATGAAGAACTGGAGAATCTGGACTCCTATCAGCTGGGATGGGATGGGGGAAATGGACAGTAAAGGGTCTCATTGGGAAAATACTGGCATGGAATAGTTGTAGTGAATATTAACATTGACCTATGAGGCTGTAGGGATGTGTTCCTCAAATTTTAGGAGGGGAAGAAAAATCGGATCTCATCTCTGAAAAGGCTAGGGGGTCGGTATTCTGTTCAGGTTACCACTGGTGATGTTAAACCTCTGTTGGTTTTTTTTTTTACACCTTTTTTAAAAAAGAATTTGATATTTAAGCTGATGCTTTTATGGCAATGCAGTACTGTTATTCATTTTAAGCTTTTCCTTCTTCCCCAGTGCTGTCAGGCTTTAAAGTGGAACAATGCTATCATTTGGGTGTATTGCTTACACTTTGTCCACGTTAATGATTCCCTGATGCCCTAATAATACTTCACTAAGAACTTCATATTAAATCATGCAGAAGAGAAGATTAGAAGCAGTTACATGCTGCACACCAAATGAAAACTAATGCTGTGTGGGAGGATATAGCTAAAGAATGTGCTGCAAAAACATGTCTGGCTAACATTGTTTTGTCTCTTAGATCCTCTCCACTTGAGCAGAGTGTACGTAGTTCTTCCTCCTCTCTTCCCTCCTCCTGCCCACAAACTCTTGGCTGACTTGGGTTAAGAGTAGGAGTGGCACCACAAAAGTGCAGTCAGACAAAAATACTCATCCCACAGTTTTAGGGGCTCTGCACTGTACAGCTTGGTTTTACAAGAAATACAACAACTTGGTAGTTGCTAAAGGTTGATTGTCAAAAGGTTGAGTGAAAATTTGAGGAGATGGAGGACAGGTTTTATGGAAGGAAAAATGGATTTATTAACTACAGTCATGTTACATGCTTGTGGATAGGCATGTTTATGTACAAGTAAATCTTCCACAATCAGTTATTGTACCACCACATTGCCTTGTTCTTAGAAAGGAGTAATTGTAAAGGAGAGAAATGCAACAGATACAAAACCAGATACAGTACAGGGTGAACTTCTGCAAAGGCTTAATTGCCTTTTTTTTTTTTTTTTTTTGGTAAATGAGTGAATGTGCTCCTTTTTATTGGTATGGGAGAATCTTGTATGAACTCTTATTGGGAGAAAAAAAATATCTACAAATGAAAGAAAAACTTGTCTGAGTGATTATAACATCTTCAAGCTTGGGAGTCTTGAAAAAAAATTGTTTAGTTTCTGCTTTAAGAAACTTATTTACAAGAACACCAGCACTGTGGTGTTCTCTTCTGTGTTCCACTAGCAGAGTGGCAGGAGGTTGTTTATTGAAATACCCATCAGCTGATGTTTCCTATGATTTCTTAAATGGAAGGCATTGGATGAAAATTAAAAGATGCATGACATGGTAAAGGTAAAGCTGAGTTTGGTGAAAGAGCAGTCAGACTATCTTGCTGCAGAGGTTTAATGTGAGATTGTTTGGATTCCTGTGGAGAGCTTGCGGACAGTTGAGAGTTTTGTTGGGAATTTTTTTAATAGGCAGACCAGTTTGGGGGTTTTTGACCCTTCTCTCTTTTTTTTTTTTTTTTAATAAAGTAAAAATATCTGTCATGATATGGATGCTGACGGCTGGTGGGTTTGCTTTTCTTACGTATGTGCTGAGGACCCTTAAGCAGTAATCATGGGGCCTTTAGGGATACTCAGATCACAAGTTGAAAACCACTGTTATAGTCAATTAATTTCTTCTTTATGCTTTGTGCTTCAACAAGAAAATAATGTGGTAATTCTGTAGCACTGCTGTCCCAAGATTTATAGACAAAGCCAAGTATTGTAACTCTGCATCTGATCTTTGGCAGCACCCATTACTTAAAGCCTTGAAACCAGGTTAATGACATGATAGGAAGCCTCCTTACCCATATGCAGCACAGCTACAGCTGTGGCAAAAAGATAATTCTGCAGCTGAATTTTGATTCTGGGTGACTTGCATTATTGTTAGTAACTAGCTCACTGGACTGAAAGTGTGCTTTATAAAGTTTGATCATCTTTTTGCCATTTGGCTTTTATTAGAATAGAGAAAAATCTTGACAAATAGCCTGATAAAACACAATTTTGGATTCCAAGGAAAGGATGTCCTTATTGGAGCAGCTTAAACAGTGAAGGAAGAATAGAAAGTCCTAACACTGTATTCACATTTTATGTGTCTCTCCCTATTCTCAGTTCAAAGACATAATTTGCACTTAATGCTCTATGGAAACAGAGCAGACTCGTGTATTTGTGGGTAGGTCCAAGGCATTTGGGTGTTTACAGTCAAATGTGTTGCTACATCAGTGTGAGCATTATTCTACAAAATTTAAACTACCTCTGGTCAGACTGGCAATATGCCTCTTAAGGAAAAGCTGACAGAAGAGGTGACCAGAACATCTGCGTCAGGCTTTATATATATATATATATATATAAAGTTAATACACATGGGAAAATATCATATTTGATAACCTGGAAGCATCTTGTTGATACCGTGGCGGTAGATAATATTCATAGAAGTGGTGTTAGGAGAATGCATTCCCCCAAAAAAGTATGTTTCTAGGAAAAGAGAATTGCTGAGGGAAAGAGTGTTGTGCTGCATGAGAAAGAAAGAAGTGTAGTCTGACAATAGCTAACCAGTGGGTGTTTATCATAAGCATACGGTCTAGTGCAAGTGACTTTCCCAACTTCAGTGGGAAAGTAGTGTTGACCTCATGCACATATAACCGTAGCTTGAGAAAAGCATATCCTTTGTTTGACTACAGAACTTCAGGCATTGTCATGCTGAGAAATTCTGCTGATCCTAAGGTTTGAGCAAATGGGCTTTTAAACATTGGTATTCTGGGCCTTTTTTAAAAACAAACAAAACAACAGCCAAAACTCTTGTCAGACAATCAAGTTGTTTTATGGATTCTTCTTCACCATTTCCTGAGGGCAGGAGAAATAAAGAAATAATGATAGTAACTAGAGCATTTGTAATAAGATTTGGAGTTTGAAAAAATATTTTGAAAATAATATAGTTTGAAAAAAATTCATTGAGGCAATTATTTTCACTCTTTGTATCCATGCTTAAAGCAATGTACATTAAAAGATAAAACAAGCATAGCCTTCCATAAAATTAGATGGCATATGGAAAGTATAATCCACTATCAAATAAGTATCAGCAGTGGTAAGTATAAATTAAAATTGAGGCAGGAGCAACTTAATGAAGCTTGACTGTTGTAAGCCTCAAAATGGTGCTTATGTGTCCGTGGCCATGTGCAGCATGAACAACTGATAGGTGTGGTGTCATTAAAAGCCAGGTTACTTCAAAATAATCTGGTCAATTCATCCATAAATCCAATCTGATATCCATTATTACATATGTAATTTGCCCTATTTCTCACAAGTGTTTCATCTTTAAAATGCTCCCCTCTTTCTTTTTCCAGACTCCCTTTCAGTCTCCAGCAATGATGCCAGTCCTCCTGCTTCAGTAACATCACTTCAGCCCCACATGATCGGTGCACAGAGCTCCCCAGGCCCCAAGCGCCCTGGCAACACTTTGAGAAAATGGCTCACCAGTCCCGTGAGGCGTCTTAGCAGTGGAAAAGCAGATGGGCATGTCAAAAAACTGGCCCACAAGCATAAGAAGAGTAGAGAGGTTCGTAAAAGTGCGGATGCAGGCTCTCAGAAGGACTCTGATGATAGTGCAGCAACCCCACAGGATGAAACGGTTGAAGAGGTAAGTGCTCAAGGCAGCTTCCCGAGACCCGTTTTTATGGTTTTCAAAGAACTAAAGATTGTCAGGTGACAGTTTTCTCCTCAGTTGACTGTCCAGTTGTTGAGCTTATTCCTGATGACCGCTGTACTTAGCCTAAGTGCTGTGCCAGGCTCAGATTGTGCCCGTATGCATTGAGAGCGTTAGGAGAGCTCTGTGGAGAAGGATCTCTAGTTGACAAGGAAAGGGAATGTAAAAAGTTGTTCTTTGGCTTTGCTCTCCTATCCCTTTCAGGAAAGAAGTTTTGTGAGTAAGGGTGCTTCAAGTTCTGGGAAGAATCAGGTCACTTTGTATTTCCTTGCCTTTGGTTTTTTGGGTTTTTTTGTTTGTTTGTTTTGTTTTGTTTTGGGGTTTTTTTGGGGTGGTTTTTTTTTTGTTTGTTTTTGTTCATGGATCAGGGAAAATATAGGGAGAGCTGCTTAAATCACCTTGAGCAAGAAGTTAGAGTGCAGAAAAATTACTGGTCCTTCAAATCAAAAGTTAGTTACCATCTGTCAAATAATACACCAGTTTTCACTGGGGGATAGGAAGCTGATTTTGCTACCAAGGACATGTACTGAAGGGTTCCCTTCCTCCCACAAACGTGCCATCCTGGAACTGATGTATGAGCAAAGCCTGCCTCCAATTAAATGCAGACAGAGCCAAATTCTCTTCTGTTACAAACCTCTGGTTCAGGCTGAAGTGAATGCCATCTTACTGCTTCCAAGGGCACAGCCACTTGCATGCTGTGTACAGTTATTCCATTTTACCAGGCATGAATCAGACTGGTGGTTTAGGTAGTTGTACAGAAAAGCAGTATCAGATGCCCAATTAATTATTTAATACATTTGGGGTTTTTTCTTGCTCCCAACATATTTTGCTGCATGCTTGGAATGTCAGTGAAGTTCTACAGTAATGTAGTGAAAGAAAAGACTAGAGACTTGGCAGCATGGTCAACTAGGAGATGTGGTTTTGAAAGGAATATTGTCCTCTGTCCCTGAATATCAGGCTGTAGAAAGACCCTCTGTGATGCAGTCGTAGCATTGTTTTGAAAGTTACCTTGTTACTCTGCAGTTTTGTGAATGGGGGAAAACCATGCCTTAAAGTCAGACAAACAAAGTAATCATGTATGCTGTCTTCCTTTAAAGACAGTTAAATTATCCTGCAAGATCAGTTACAGTAACTTTGGCTAATTGAAATAATAGTTCCCTGTATAGTTGGAAGGACTGTCTTTCAACACAAAAAAAATTATACAAGCAGCCTGTTCTCACTACTTTCAGGGGGATGGGGAAGAAAGGATAATTGACAAAATACTTCATGTTGTAATAAGAGG
This sequence comes from Megaceryle torquata, assembly GCA_024611175.1. Classification (NCBI taxonomy): domain Eukaryota; kingdom Metazoa; phylum Chordata; class Aves; order Coraciiformes; family Cerylidae; genus Megaceryle; species Megaceryle torquata. Next base: position 57,355 of record JANIJG010006216.1, read on the forward strand.
TTTTTTATGTCCTTTAGAAGTCTTACTATGAGGGTTGATGCTTCAGATACAAAATTCTTGAGTTTCAAAGTTTGAGGAATGTGGCTCTTTACAAAACTGAACTTGGAAAGCAAGCACAGCTTTGGTAACACTTTCCTGTAGTAAATCTCAAGCTGAATGTCTTATCCTCATTATCTCAATCCATCTACTTTTATCAAACACCAAAAAGCATCTGCTTTTTTCCCCTCTACTGAGGAGTTGCACTGTGTTTGTAGGATCATCCTGACTTGCTGAGAGAGAGGTGAACCCGCAGAACAGACTTGTTTAAGACAAGCTTGCAATAACAAGCTTCATGTCGTTGAGGAAGTAACAGAGCTTGAATGTCTTGATGTTATTTCCAGAGAGGTCGGAATGAGGGGCTGAGCAGTGGCACTCTCTCCAAGTCATCCTCTTCAGGCATGCAGAGCTGCGGAGAGGAGGAAGGCGAAGAGGGAGCGGATGCTGTGCCGCTTCCTCCTCCAATGGCGATTCAGCAACACAGCCTTCTCCAGCCCGACTCGCAGGATGACAAGGTAGGAGGAGGAAGCAGGAAAGGCTTCACATGTTGAGATAACCTCTGTTTGCACAAATCTTTCTTGTGTTTCCCAAAGTCTCTGTCATGTACATAATACAGCTTTATGGTAGACAGAAGTAATCAGTGTGCCCCTTCAGACAACATTAAAAAGGTTTCCTGTAGAAATAGTTTCTTCACAAGAGTAGAAATGTTTTCTACTAGCACTTTAAATGTGAAAATGGGCCACTTGGTGTGTTTGCAGGCCTGTTTGACTGATAGCCTGCTTACTGATTAGAATATAATTGTTTTATAATCATGCTTTTGGGTACTGAGGTTAAAATACTATGTGCAGATAAAGTTTATCTGGAAAAATTGTCCATAACCTTTTTAGATCATAGGCTGTTCACCAAGCTCTAGGGGAAAAAAAAAATTCTATGTACATCCCTTAGCAGAAGGAGCTGTTCACATCAACTCTAAGGTGGTGGGGTTTTTTAATCTTCTTGGGTTTTTTGTTCTTTTCTTCCTCCTTTTTTTTTTTTTGGGGGGGGGGGGGGGCCTTGGGGAGGGTACCTATTAAAAAGTTG
>JANIJG010006216.1:58570-89167 GCA_024611175.1 Megaceryle torquata
GGTGGAATTTTAGGAAGGTGATTTGGTTTGTGGTTTTTTTTTTCTTTTTTTTTTTTTTTTTTTTTTTTCCTATGTTTTTGGTTGGGGGGGGTGAGGGGTTGGAGCCTTGGGAAGGGTGCCTAATAAAAAGGTGTACTAAGAAGTTAATATCCAAAGAAGGGGGGTAATCCAGCTGGTTTTTACAAGCAAAGGCACATTAGAATTGAGGGCAAACATTTTGCATCAGTAATGAAATTCTGCATGTAGGTAGTAACTGCATGAAGGAGATCTTACTTGCACATAATCTGTTTTTCATAAATATTATGGTGTTCATACATTGAGAGGGTTTATTTCCATTTTTAACCTGAATCAAAAATTTAGGCTACAAGTATGAAGCCTAGAAATAGAGGTTGTTAGAACAGAAGCAGTCTGAACTTGTGCAACAGGGCGCATTACTGTTTTCTTCTCAATTTGCTGCTTAAAAGTTTTAACCTTTGTAATCTATAGCACTGAATAAGGTCAGTAGCCAGCCATGTTAACCATTCTCAATGATGCAGATCTTGCTGATAACTTTGGCTGATCTTATTTATTTCTGGGTTTTTTTTCCTTCATTTTGAAACCACCCTGCCTTTCAGTAGGAATGTCACTCATCTCCAGAGCTATCATTTCTAGGATTAAAATGGCCAGCTCCTATGCTCTATGTGTTTTTATTTCCTACATTTTTTTCTGAGTTGAAAAAGTGTAATGCATGAGTTGGGGAGTTAATATATTGGGAAATATTCCTGAAACAAAACAAGCAAAAGTAGGTCAGCCTTTAGACCTGAAAGAATATTTTATTGCTAGAGAATAATAATCTCCATTTGAGTCTTAAAAATAGAGTAAAAGTAATGTTGGTGAATATATGTTAAAGTTCCTGCTGATAAGCTGCCATATTTGCATGTCCCTTCAGTGATATAAAAAAAACTTGATACGCAAGTGTCATAAAAAGCTCTCCAGAGAAAAATGGATTTTGCTTATATAGTTCAGTTAACATGGCAAGAACAGTTACATGAAGGGATGTGCTTGTAAGTTAGGGTCTACTCAATTTTGTGTTTCCGCTGCAAAGTCAGACCCTTACTACACTAGAGTAAGAGGTTTTTAGTAGCTCTCAATCCTCAGAAAATTTTACTTTCACTTCTTAAGTGGTTAACATGCACCCATTGCAGTAAAATCATGTTGGGACAGTTTTTGAAGAACCTTAACATGCATTCTAGAGAAGACTTCTGAGAAGTTAAAATTCAGTAAACTTAGTGTTATACCATAATTTTTCAAAACTTATATATAATGATTCTTCTGTGGTGCGTTGATTTTTTGCAATATTTATCCTACTGTATGGTGGGAGGCAAAAAAAGTCCCTTCATGTGGCAACCTGGGAGGCTGTGTGTGCCTCCCTGAAGACACCAAGGTGTACCACCAACTTCCAGTACCTAAAGCAAATGCTTTATTGGAACACAGAACTGAGAAGCTAGATCAAAGTTTTACCCAGCAGAAGTCAGTTGGATCTGTTGATAGACATACTGATTAATAAAAGGCTTGCAAATAAATTCCCAGTTGTCTGCCTTATGGGTGGAGTTGTTCTTCACATTCCTGTCATGTTCCGTGGTTTCTTGGGATGCTCAGCTCTATTGGATCCCAAGGAATGTCTCCTCCTTTCCATGACCTCAGAGGCTTGGCTTTCTTTTGCGCCTCACTTCGAGCATTTCTTCCTCTCCAGGGATCCTGGTCTTCACTCTGCTGGAAACTCCCCGCTTGTTGGGTTTCTCCCTCCCTACACAGCCCACTGTGGGCTCCAGCAGCATCTTACACCTGCCAGCACTCAGTTGCTTCCTCTGCCTTTCCTTGCTTTTTGGGCAAGGGGTGTATTCTGCTCCCAGAGTACACCATCGGGATGGTCAGCAGGCAGACTTCATCTATGCAACTCCTCCTTTTTCAGATAATATGTGATGATAAACACATGATCTGGAAAACAACCAGTTCTGAAGTTTTACCAAAAGTCACACCCCAAGTAGTCCCATAGAGCAATAAAAGAGAAAAGGGACCTGAGTCCAGTTCCACCTCTGCACGTGTTTTGTAAGGCTAAGCTGAGCTCCACATCCAAAGTGAAAACCTGCATAAAACCACCGCTTTGGAAAACCCGGTCAGCACCCCTATGTCAAGAGCATACAATTGCCTGAAAGACAAGCTAGCTGTGGGATTGCTCAGTTTTTGGTGTGCATGCAAACATCATGTGCTAGGCCATGCTGATTTGTGTAATATCACTAAATAACACAACCATTTTATTCCCTAAGAGCTCATCTGCACACTATGCCTTCTGTTCAGCAGAGTCACTGCACACTTCACAAATATGCATTTGATGGCAGTTTACAAGTTGTTTGCATTTAATTTTTGGATAAACAATATTAAAGTTTCAAGATCAGTTATGTTAACATGAAACTAATTATTTTTGCTTTTTGTTTTCTCTTTTTGTAAACTCTGATGCAGCATTATGTTGACTTGTGTTCTGTCTCTGCTTTGGCTCAGTTCCCATATCTTTCCTTTTAAAGTTGTCTGCTTTTCCTTTGCTTACCCAACCCCTGTTTTCCTTTCCGAATAAGGCAAATGCAAGGCAAACTACCTAAAATCTGTGGGTTTTTTGGTTTGGTTTTGTTTGTTTGGTTTTGTTTTTTTAATTGACTTATGGGAAGCCTTGTTACACTCATGCTTGATTTGAGCAGAACCTCGTGTTGGGTCATTATACATGCTGTTTCTTTGTCTGGTTTGTTGGAAACATTTGCAGGACAGCTCACCCTGTGCTACATTGTGTTCACTGTGCTCTTAGTAATATGAAGTAAGGTTCATATTACACCCTGTTTCCACTTTCCAGTTATTTTATGATAAATGTAATATGCAAACAACAGTGTTTGCAAATTACTGAAGCTGATTTTAATGGCCCTCTCCCACAATCCTTTATTGTGAGCACCTTTTACCTTCAGTTGTATCTATAAACTGGCATTTTATAGCTTATGAGGCCAGAGATCTTCTGTGCTCTACACATACCATTGGGGAAAATGGATGGCAGAAGGAATGGTGAGCTCAAATTCCCCTCTGAATCTGGGCAATATACCCCAGCTCCTTTAGAAAATTAAATGCCCCTGAGTTACTGGTGGTGTTTTTTTTTTTTTTTTAAGCTTAATTGATGCTTCCTCCTTTAATTCAAGTCTTCATGTTTCCTGTTACTGTTCTGTAGTTGTTGCTTTGTTTAATGAGCAATAAAATATTTAACAAATTGTTTGTTGTCCATTGGGTCGACTCGGGTGATTTTTATAGCTCTTTGTTAGACATTGTCATAATCAGCAAAATGAAGGATATTTCCTTGACCTCTATTGCATGTAGGAACAGGAATTTTTATCCTAGCATTTAACTTCCATGGGGGGTACTTAAAATTTCCCATTCTAGTTGCCCAAGTTGGAAGGGATGATCTTAGTATATTACACTGACAGTTATTGTCATGTACCTTTTTCTGACAAAAAAGTGAAGGATGTCTCTTGATCCTTGAGTAAGTACCAGTCTAACTCTGGGATTTTCCTTCCTTTGTGTCATTGCACAGACATCTTCTCGATTATTGGTGCGACCCACCAGCTCCGAGACACCCAGTGCTGCAGAACTAGTCAGTGCAATTGAAGAGCTCGTCAAAAGTAAAATGGTGAGGCTGACTGGCAGATGCATGTGTTTAAAGAATGTTCTGTCTTCAAGTCTCAACTTGCTATTGAGAGAAAAGCTAAATGCAATTGACTTGTAAAACTTGGTATCTGTTTCAAAAGTCACTTTCTGGGTTGGTGTATGGGTTGTTTTGTACACCCTCTTTTGTAAAAGTGCTTATTGAATAAGTAAATAGCTATGTAGAGAAGCAAAAAGCAGTAAGAGGGAGAGGAGGTGGTGGCAGAAAAATGTATGTCCTATTAGTAAAACAAATTCAAAGACCCAGTGTGTCTTTGCTTGATAGACCCTTCTGAGAAGAATCCCTGAAACTGAACTCACAGCAAATTTGTAAGGTTCAACAGTAAAGCGGTTAATCCTCACACGGAAATGTTTTTGCCATCTAGTTGCTCTTTAGGCAACATGATAACGAAGAAATAAGTACAAGAGTAAAAGGATCATTTTGCACGTTAGTTCCTCCTTTCTCGCTTTTTAGTGTTTGCTAACAAATTGAGTAGGAGGAATTTCTGGCAGCTTCTTCAGGTTTCAGTGTTTTAAAGTTTCCGTGTTTCTGAAGATGCTCACTGGCAAATAGGCTGTATGGATAATTCTAGGAAGGCTCTCTTTACAATTTTATATTCAAAATCCAGCTTGATCCAGTCCTGGAAAATTTGCTCTAAATGACCCTGTTTCAGCAGGGAGATAAGACTATATGGTTTCAAGAGGTGCCTTCACAGTTCTGTGATTCCCTCAAAACCTTAAGTCTGGCTTTTGCAACATAGACCCTCTTGGGATTTAGAGAAGTGCTGCTGTGAAAGTGACAGAGAATTGCAGCATGGCAGTCCCATGCTACCAGAGGATGATGTTTCCCAGGTTCATTCTAAATTTAGGCAGCTTTGACTCTCAGAATGAGAAAATTTAATTTCTATTTTAGATTTCCTCATTCAGAATGGACTGAATGAAGTAATTACAGCATGAACTAATTACTGCACTCTCTTAGCACATTAACTTTGCTTTTTGATTCTCTTACACCAGAAGGATAAACAGTAATCTATGAGAAAATTCAACAGTCTTTTGTAAATGGAAATTTTGACAGCTCCTCTGCCTAGTGGATATAGCTTAATGATCCATGCATGTAGTCCCTCGTGGAGATGTTCTCATTTCAGAATTTTAGCCAAGGATCAGCTTCCCCTCATTTTTAGGCCAGTCATACCATTGTTGGGTTTTTACTTTTTGTGGGGAAAGAAAAAAGATTACAGCTGAACCCCACCCTAGTGAAGTAAGTATGTCTTGCATTAAAGGCTGTATCACATGCGAGGAAAATGTGATTCATCTGTAGCTTGATCCAAGATTATGTGCTCGTATTTAAAAAGTCCAGTAATAACTTCACAGAAGCTTGTTCATATTATTTCTCCCATGGCTTCTCCATCTTTTATACAAACAGAAGCCTGTAGAGTCCATGCAAGGAAGGCAGTGTATCTGGCAGAAGAGGCAGGGCCTCTTTCTTAGGGCTCTGCCATGAAGCTCAAAAGCAATACTGACAGTGTAGAAGTCATTTTCTTCAATAAGACAGTAATTTGGCTAGTAAATATGATAAACGAAATGTCCGACAAAGAATGTCACTGCTGTTGTATTAAAAAATATAATATCCAAAGAAACTCCTTTAAACATGTCCTGTTTATTATTGCAAGTAACTTGCATATGCCAGAACTAAAGTATGACAAATATAATTTAATCCCTGTCAGTAAACACACATCTGTGTAGCTTCTGCTTTAGAAGTACTTACATCCTGAACAGGACAGTCTGACTTTTAGCCCTTTCTACTCAAACCAACTGAATTCCTTTCTTTTCCTCTGAGGAAAAGGCTGACATATCTCAGATGTGCTGCTATAAGGTTATCTCTCCTGGAAAGCCATGCTGTTGGCTGGTTTCCCGGAAGCTTGAGGCCTCCTTTGCCAAGATACATTACAGTAATTGATCTCTCATAGGTTCCAAATTTACAGCTGCATGTAAACGTGTCTCGTGAATAAAGGGGAAATAAATCATAGTTGCTGTCTGTCTTGATCACTTTCTCAGGCCCTGGAGGACCGTCCAAGTTCCTTGTTGGTAGATCAAGGTGACAGCAGCAGTCCATCCTTCAATCCTTCAGATAACTCCCTTCTCTCCTCCTCATCACCCATAGATGAGATGGAAGAAAGGAAATCCAGCTCCTTAAAAAGACGACAGTAAGACCGCATTTTACTCCATTTTTTACAATGTTTTGACGAGAGAAATGAAATGTTTTTAAAAATGTCCATTTTGAACTGGCAGCAGAAGCTGTTAGCCTGAAAGGGGGAGGACTTGTGGTTGGTGTCAGGCATGTAGTCACGTGATACAAAGAAATGCTTTTCTCAAACATCAGTTGCCGTTTTAGTTTCCTGTGATTTTTAATTTTAGTCCTACCTGTGTTTGACTTCTGTCACATGCCAGTCTCAGTTATTCAAGAAGATGCTGATCTTTGAATGTTCAGAGGGCTATTAGGCTTCAAAAAAATTGTAATTCCATCTGTTCTGTTGAACCACACCTTAACTTCTTTATGTAGTAGTAAACTGTTACCATAGTAAAATAAAAACATGCCTGGTTTCAAAATTATTTAAATCTGTGGGTAGAAGTAGCAGTTCACATACTTAAGGGTCTCTAGACCAGAGACATAATAGCATTTTTTTTTGAACAATAGTTAAATGTTTAATTTTAATGACATGTGTAAGAAAACATCTGGCTTTAGATAAACAGAAGCAAGCCTGCTCTGGTTCCAAAGTCAAAGCAACATCTTGCTTAGAAAGTGTCCATTAATTCTTCCATTTCAGTTCTGCTTATCAAACATATGTGTCTGCAAATATGTAAAAAATTGTATGCCATTAATCCTCTTTAAGAATCTGTGTCATTTTTTTTAATGAAACATGTGTTCACCATTTTCTTTCCTGTAGCTATGTCTTACAGGAATTAGTGGAGACAGAGCGAGATTACGTACGAGATCTGGGCTATGTAGTTGAGGTATGATGTTTTTCATTCTCTTGGGGGTTTTGTTGTTTTTTTTGTTGTTGTTGTTTTGATTTGTTTGTTTGTTTGTTTGTTTTTTAATGCAGTACTGAATGATTGTATAGCTTGAATGTAACTAATTTTTCAGAAAAAAAGCACAGGGAAGAAACTGAAAATGTGGGTGTTTGCCTTCTGAGTTTTCCCTCCTGCAAGCTTTTAACGTATTAGAAGTATTGCACCAAATCTTACTCCCTTCTTCCTGTTACTGTGTGCGCCGTATTGGTCTTCTGAGGAATGTAGTTCTTCATTCTTTAAGACCACTATCTGTGGCCAATGGTGTCTTAGACTAATGGCTATATGTAGTACAACTAGATTTTTAAAAAGCACTGTAGCTCAGCATCTATCCTGGATTTGAAGTACTTGCTTCCTTCTCCTACTTCTCAGCCTCTCTTAGACTTCCTAGTTTCCCCTTCCATAAAATGAGATAACATCACACATCTCCCCTCTGTCTTCAGCTACCGACAAAATGTATTTGTAAGAGCACAGAGAATGCACGGGACAGTGAATTTCTGCCTAACAATGCTTAATTCTTAAACTCTGTTTTAAAGGGCAGGAAAGAAAGAAAGATAAGCATTGTGATAATATTTTTACAGTATTAGAAGGCTATGAGCAGATATATTTTTTGTAACTAAAAAAATAATTCCTGGTGAACATGCTAGACATCAAAACATAAACTTTGCGAACTAAAACCAGACCTGGCTAATTAGGAATAGAAGCATTAGGAAAAAAATAGAAGGAATAGAGTTGCATGAATATGACAGCATCTAAGACACTCCCAATTTTTAAGTATGTGATAGCGTTGCGCAGTGGGACGCGTATATATACACCAAAAAAGAGAAGATGGGACTATGCAAAAATGTAAAAGAAACTTTATTGAAGCCAGAATGCTTGCTAATAGAATTGATCCTCAGTTTTTTGGTTTTCAGTTTGCTCATATCACAAGTAGTAATCCATGCAGTGCAGCTGCTTTCTTCCTCAGCACACTTAGGTTGGTGTAAGGTTAGTGTGGATGACTGAAGTAAGAAACACTGAGCAAAGGAGCGCAAGAGCCAGTTCAGTGGCTCTGACGTGTTTGGTAACAGCCCTTACCTGACAAAGTATTGCAGCTGCTTCAGACCCTCAGGGGAAAGGCTACAGAGGTTTCCTCTGTGCTTTGAGCCTATTCACACAGGCTGAATTACCTGGAGTGAATTCATTTTTCTAGCATTGTGCTATGTTGCATAGACAACTTCAAGCCAATTTGAGATATTTTGTGTCCGTACTCTGTTGTGCTATGTTCTTGAGTTTTTTTGGGGGTGGTTTTTGTGTCCTAAGCGAGCTGTTGTCATGGGCAATCTGGAAAGTTTCTGGGAAAAGGGGGATTGAAAAGGCAACCCACTTTTTTTAAATTAAAATGTTCACAGTGAATTTGCTTGAACTGTTGCAGGGTTATATGGCACTTATGAAGGAAGATGGTGTACCTGATGACATGAAAGGCAAAGACAAGATTGTATTTGGAAACATTCACCAGATTTATGACTGGCACAGAGAGTATGTATTAACTTGAAAACCATCTGCTGAACAATTCTACCTAAAAAATCCTAGACTGACTTTAAGAATTGGGGGGTTTTTATCAGATATTCAGATACAAGGTAAATAGAGTTGGCTTTGTGCTCTGAGTTGCAGATATTGTAGATCCCACTTACAAATGTTGCTTTCAAGATTTGCTTTCAACAAGGAAGCTTATATACAGCAACTGCTTCAGCTGAGAAGCTGTAGTATAGGTAGTATTACGTATGGAACGTTGCACGTTGTTTGAGGCTTTGATTTTTAAAAATAACGTCTCAAGAATGCAGGCCAAGGAATTTGTTAGGGGTTAGCATGGCAATATAAGGCACCTCAGGCATTCAGATTAGGAAGGAAAAAAGTTTCAAACAATATATGAAATTAAAGAATTTTTTTAATGAACATCAGTATTTTTTCATCTTGGCGTGGATTCAGTCTGTCCTTTTGGAAATCTGTATTAAAATATTACACTGTTAACATTGTCATTTTGGACATACATTAATATCCAAACGTACTGATAGGGCACACAGTGGACCATGCAGTAAGACCACTTTGCCTTGCAATTACCTGTTGCTGTAGCATGTGCTATCAGAAGATAAGTACTTACTCTGTTTATGTTCAGCTTCTTTTTAGGAGAGTTGGAGAAGTGCCTTGAAGATCCAGAAAAGCTGGGATCCCTGTTTGTTAAGCATGTGAGTGCAGACATCTTCACTGGCAAACCACTGTTGCTGCTACCAACCAACATGTTTGATTATTAAGGATTTATCTACAGTACAATACAGTTAAGAAATTGTTGTAAAATATTCTCCACTGTGAGAGGTGGAGAGAGAGCTTATAAGAGCTAACTAGACTAAGTAAATGCTGTAGTTTTTGTCCCTGGTATCTTCCTGTGCAGAAGAAACACAAATGGGAGCCCCATTTCTTAACTCAGTTCCAGTTCAGTGCAAGGGAATTGTCATTTCATATGACACCTGCCTTCTAATCCCAGGTATCCATGTGGTAGCATGAAACACAGGGACCCAAAATAGGAAAAAGGCTCATTTTTCTTTCCAGTTTGAGTGTACTCTAGTGCTATATACTTTACCCTTCTGAGAATCACAGCAGTAGTTGGGATTCCTCCCTCTTCTCTCAGGAAAGGATATTGAATTGAATTGAGAATTGAGAGTGACAGAAATGAATGTATAACTTTAGTCCAACACGGTACCCTATATAGCTTTATACAAGTCCCTGTTTTTCTACTTTTCATTAGAAGGAATGACCATGTGATACATGTGGATATTATAACACTTTGTAAGGAAATCTAGAAACAAGATACGAAAATTCGAGACACAACTGATGCCAGTAATCAGTCATTTTTGGATGTCCTTGTGTAGAAATACAACTTGATATGTCTGACATGAGGTCTTAAGGTACTCCACACAAGACAGCAGAACGGAAACTTGCCTGCTAAATATGATCATTTGCACAAGTGTACAAAGATTGAAGACAGACTGGATTTAAGCAGATTTAATGGGTTTCAGATTCTCCCTGTGGTCTGTGTTTGAACTCAATACCAGGCTAGCAGAAGAGCACAGAACCAGACATTAATGGAACATTAATACTGGAAGCCAGGCCTAATTCCTGGACTAACGATAAGGAATGAGCTGTTTCATTTCTGAGGTATTATTTTTTTAAAGAAAAAAGGCATGGGGAGAGGGGAGAATTCTGGCACTGGTAAAATCGGAAACCTGGAGGAAGTAGCTTTCCCTGTTTTTAATTGCTGTTTTATTTTATCCTGTTATATCTGTAACTGAGTTGTCTTTGAAAGGCACCCTTACCGGTAGCTCCAGATGGAAAGGCAAGCTGTGATGCTATTACAGCATCCTCTAGCAAAACCCTGTCAGCTTGAACGTGACAATTCAGTTTCTGTTCTTAATCTGTGTTCTGTGTCCTTCTTAATCTCCATCTAACTTCTTCCTTTTTTGGTTTCCATCTGTCTTCACTGGTCAGTACTCCACAAGTCTCTGAGCAGCAAAGCCTCTAACAGCAAACCAGCCTTAGCAAAGAGATAAGAAAAATTTTGTAGTAGGTAATAGACACATAGGGTATGTCTCTGTTTCTTAACCAGCAAGGTCAGCAATCAGGAGTGAACATTAAAGGCTGAAGTTGCATTGTCTCTCTTTTTCTTTGTTGCCTTGGTGTTAAAAGCACATACACAACATACATAATCAGAGTTAAAATACTAGTGCCACCCTTTCCAGGCTACATCACGTACATCCCCACTCCAACAGGAGAGCTAATACTAAATAGAAAACTTCAGAGGTTTCTTGTAACCACTCTGTACAGCTAAACAGGAGGAGGTCATTATACTATTAGTATAATGACTATATTAGAATATTTCTAATCTCTTAGAATAATAATGTTATTAAAATTTAAAAAAAAATATATTTCAAATGCTCAATCCATTAGTCTTGATAAAGAAAAAGATCACTGTTTTCACACTTCATTTTACTGTGGGACCTGCTGAACTCTCATCTCTAAAACACCTCTTGATCGGGAGCATTTATAACTATGGCAAATTTTTGACTCGTATTGCCTTTCTAAAATCATCACAATATTCTCAAATATGTTTTCAGATTGTAATTTCTGCATATGCAGCTGCTTCTTTTCCTCAATAGGACTTTCAAGTTCATATTTTTGAACAGCTGTACCTCTTAAAATGATACTCACTTTCAATCTGGAGTGTTTTTTTCTTGATGATGATGTATCATTCTGTATCTTTGTTTTTCTAGGAGAGAAGGTTGCACATGTACATAGTTTACTGCCAAAACAAACCAAAGTCTGAGCACATTGTCTCAGAATACATTGATACGTTTTTTGAGGTAAGTTCCTGAAAGGGGATATGTAAGGTGAAGGGTGTGTACAAATCATAAGCTTTACCAGTTCTGTTGACCAAGACAAAACACACACCTGAAAAAAAGAGACAGCACATATCGTTACTGTTTTAAATTATAATTTCTTGCCATTTCTGTTCTTATGTCTCAATTCTGATACAGGCTCCTAGAGATGTATTAATCTCTGGGGAAAGAAAACAAAACTAAAGTTTAGGTATAAGATACTAATTAATCAGTAAAGTCTAATCCTTACTAGTCCTAGCCCAGGTGGTTACCACTGCATATTATATGAAGTGGCAATTTTGGATGAACACAGATCACTGTCAAAAATAGACTATATGCAACCTGTGAATGAAAAATTACATTTCATAATACAATCTTGTCCAAAAAAAAAAGATATGGAAGATGCTTTGGAAAAAGTTGAGACAGATAAGGGGAAGGATTCCAGCTTTTGCTAAGTGAAGATTAGAATCTGCTCTGACTCTTGCCAATTTCTGCTCTGATAGCCTTTAACAGTTAGAAAAACTCAACAAAGTTGTTTCTAACTGAATGAACAAAAAAATGTTTGTTGTACAACCTTCAGGATCTAAAGCAACGCTTGGGACACAGACTTCAGCTCACGGACTTGCTAATAAAACCTGTGCAGAGAATTATGAAATACCAGCTGTTACTAAAGGTACAGTGATGTTGAGCTGAATAATGTAATCTATGTGTTAATGGATTGCTTTTCTTTTTTAAATATTGCTGATGCTTTTCCACCTTCCTCCCAGACAGAACCCAGGTTTGTAAGCAATGTCGTATTATATTCTGAGCATATTCAGATATTTATAAAAGTCACACTAAATAGTTTGGGCAGAATTTTGCTTTTTCTTTTAACAGTTAAAGACCAAATGAACCCAAGTCAGTGACATGGAAACATTTAGAATTTGTATCAATGTCATATGAAGGGGAGAGGAATCTCCCAGCTGTTTTCAGATGTAAATGTGGTATGAGTTGTTTGGACTCATCCCTACTTTTACATCTACATCTGCAACCAGTTTAATATCCCATAAAAGTTTACTGAAGAGCAACCCTGTATATCACAGAAGTGATCGCCTTGGTAAATGTTCTTGTACGAGCTAAATCAAAATAGTCAATAAATCTTAAAAATTCAGAGGAAGAAAGCACCTCAGTGAGAAGCTTTAAAAAGAAAATATTTGTATGTGTCTTCTGCAGTGTGTCGTCCTCTAATAGAGGATAGCAAACTCAGATTCTCTAAGGTTTCTCTTTGCTGATCAATCAGAAAAGAACTGATATTATTTTTTTCCTTTTTCAGGACTTCCTCAAATATTCTAAAAAAGCTAATCTCGACACAACAGAACTAGAGGTACTTAAGACATTTTCTTTTAGTGATTTGAATGCTTTTTGCTCTGAACTGTTGTTTTGACAGTCACTTTGCTTTTCTGATCTTCTTGACAATGTGATTTTAAGTGTTTACGTTTTGCATTTCTGTTCTAAAGCAACCCCAGCAAATGAAACAAAATTTTATGTATGCTGCTAACTCGTTTGGAAAATAAAGCTTTAACTTTTTATTTGTCTTCAACAGAGAGCTGTAGAGGTCATGTGTATAGTACCAAAACGGTGTAATGACATGATGAATGTTGGCCGCCTGCAAGGATTCGATGTAAGTTGGCTGCAGTTTTGCTTAGAGTTTTTGTCAGGTTCTCTAGAAATTAACTTTGAATGTTGTGGGGAGAAATGAGGCAGGGTGCTGCTCCCTCACTATCTGCTTAGCTGGTGCCAAAAGTGGTGAATGAAAAATTAAGTCTTAGCTCTGCCAAGGACTTTTTCCTGGAAAACTTCACCTGTTGTGTCAGTCTTGTTGGGTAAGTCCTGCAAAATGTAGGAGGTGCTGCTGTTACTACAGTTGCATTATTGACTAGTGACTTGAAAAATAGTAAAATAACTGGTTATCAACAGATGATCAAACCTGACTTCAAGTAGCATAGACAAAGGAGGAGCTGCTAAGGTCAAAATACCTGAGGCAACTGTAGCCCTTCTTTGCTAAGCCTAGAAGAGATAGAAGCAGTATGCATCAGCCAGAGGTGTTATACTTGCAAAGCCCTTTCAGCTCTGTGATTCAGGTATGAACTTGAATTCTTCCTCTTTTTGGCACCCTGGAAGACATTGGAAGAACATCCGAGTTACTGTGGGATTTACTGAGAATAGAGAGATGCCTTGAATGTTACAAGTATCAAACTGCAATATGAATTGAAAAGGGTGAAGTGGATTTTTTGGAGGTTTTTTTCATGATGATGTTCATTTTTAGAGAAAGGGCACAACAGTGTCTTGTGTATAGGAGGATCAGTGAATATATAATGGTCAGTGACACTCAGAAATTGGGAAATGTACAAAGCTATTGTGGCATGAGCATCTCCTCAGAAAGGTCAGGGGAAAATTGCGAAGAAATATTGCAAAGAAATGAAGAACCGCTCTGAATGTGGTTTTGCTTGTTTCTGTGTTTAGGGTAAAATTGTAGCCCAGGGTAAGCTCCTGCTCCAGGACACATTCTTGGTTACAGACCAGGACACAGGACTTCTGCCACGCTGCAAGGAGAGACGAGTCTTCCTGTTTGAGCAAATTGTCATTTTCAGTGAGCTGCTAGATAAAAAGAAAGGTTTCTCCATGCCCGGATTCTTGTTTAAAAACAGTATCAAGGTAACTGTTATGTGTGAGTCTTTGCATCTCCTGCACAAACTCTGCTAAGGTAACAGTTTCTGATTCAGCGTGGAGTCACTAGTGACATTAGATGTGCAATCATAAAGCACGGTGAGGTGTCAGTTACTTCCTGAAATTACTTCCTACTGAATTTGTGCTCACTCTGGTGATTGATGGAAAGCTTTGGATCCTGGTATTCTGATGCTTTCAATGTGAAGCACTCCAAAACGGATGGTCTTGTACAAAGCTGGACAAGCATTCACAGAGTTTAGTCTTCATCCCTGTGCTTGTGTACACCACATTGCAAACTCATTGCAAAGAACTCTTTACACATCCATTCTTTTAAGTTTCAGCTGAAATCGGTCCAAATGTGTAGGTGACCTTCGTAAGTAGCGCCACCTTCTTAGACGTGTCTGCTCTTCCTCAGACAAAAAGCATTTACTCCCACTTCAAGCTTTCCCTGAAACAAAGCATGATGATATTAGGGCCCAACAGCCTCCTCATGAAGCATTTTAGTTGGACTCAGATCCCTTTAATTCACCTTGGTGCTTTGCCAGCCACCTGAGCATCCTGTTTAGTGCTGTCTGGACACCCTGTTCCAAGGCATTGCTGTATCTGCAGCAGAAACCTTCAGTGTGGGCCAGTGGTAGAGCTCCATAGCAGGCTCAGCATTTTACACAACACAAAGGGAGAGTGAGGGACGATGGAGAACACTGGCCCATAGCAACCAGCTGGGGCACAGTGTGTGTCAGTAAGCTGTACACTAATCCCTGTAATCGTTCATTTCATGGTATTATTTTACTGAAGGAAAGAATGGCCATCATTTGGAGATCTGACTCTGAGTTCTTAAGTAAGAAATTTTAAAGGATGTTTCTCATAAAATACATGAAGTAAATTCTCTGTCCTTTTTTTTGTTTGTTTTTCTTTTTTTTGTTTGTTTGTTTTGTTTTGTTCGGGGCCGGGGGGTTGTTTCTTGAAGGTGAGTTGCCTTTCCCTGGAGGAAAATGTGGACAGCGATCCATGTAAATTTGCACTAACATCAAGAACGGGCGATGTCACAGAGACCTTTATTTTGCATTCTGCTAGTCCAGGAGTCCGCCAGTTATGGATCCATGAAATTAACCAAATTTTGGAAAACCAGCGCAACTTTTTAAATGGTAAGTGATTTCCTCTCACTGAAAGTTCATAATTGAATGACTTTTCTCTCATCTGTTGTATCTTGGCTTTGAAATGTTTTGCAAGTTTCTTTTTTCCTGAGCTAATGCAACACAGTTGGGGGATATGTGCCTCATTTCTGCTTCAGAACAGATGCTAGCATTTATTGTAAGAGTTGTAGTCTGAATTTACATGGTGTTCTCTTGATGAAATTTTCCAAATGTTTTGTAGGAGTGAATGAAGATTGGCACCATCCGTTGAGGTGGAGAGCTTGTATACTCCTCCTAAGCAAATGCAAGCCTTTAAAGGCTAAACCCAAGTGGAATTTTAAGCATCTACGCAGAATATGTTTTGCTTGTGTTATTCTGGTGGCCACTGTTGTCACATCTTACTGTGGCAAAAACATTCATATTCTGCAGGAGAAAAGTAGAAGACAGTAGTGTCCACAGTGACAGTAGAAAGTTCCTGCTGTATTTTTTGTATCCATCGGTTGTTACCCCAATCTAGATTTTTTTTTTTTTTTATTACTTTATTTTTATAAGAGTTGTAATGGATGGAACAACATGCTGAGAATTCAGAGTCACACCTGGTTTTTTCCCAGGGTGGCTGCTGACTGACAATGTGATCTTAGAGGAAAACATTTCTCTCTGGTTGTGTATTTTTCTTCTTTAATAGAGGTACATATAGCAGGTCATGAAGGTGTGATATAGAAAAGTGACTTTGAAGTCTACAGCATGATCAGCATTGCTAAGGGAATTTACCTTATTTGAATAGCACTCCGTTTTTGCCATGTCTGTCTTAAACTGTTCCTGTTCCCTTTCCTGCCCTCCTTTCCCTAATTACCTCCTCTCCCACCCCCGTTGCAGCCTTGACGTCCCCAATCGAGTACCAGAGGAACCACAGCAGTGGTGGAGGCGGCAGTGGGAGCAGCAGCGGTAACAGCAGTGGCCCCAGCAGCTGTAGTGGCATCCCCAGCTCCAGCCGTAGCCGGCCATCCCGGATCCCCCAGCCTGTCAGACACCATTCCCCAGTCCTGGTCTCCTCTGCAGCCTCGGCCCAAGCAGAGGGAGACAAGATGTCAGGTATGTCCATTCACAATCTCTCCCTGCCACACTACAACACCTCCTTAGAAACTGGCCTGAGCCAGCCAGACAGGCACCCTCCCAATGCAGAACCGGACGGTCCTCAGAGAGAAGCTGAGCAGATTCCCAAGATGAAAGTCATTGAAAGTCCCAGGAAGACAGCGGGAAACGTTTCTGGCTCAGCTGAGGGAGCCCAGAAAGACTCACGTGGAAGCTCAGAGGATGGTCGATCAAGAAACAGCATAGGATCACTGACGCTTGGGAAGCCAAGGCCAGGAGCCATCTCACCAATGAACTCTCCTCTCTCCACGACTTTCCCTTCTCCTTTTGGCAAAGAAACCTTTCCACCCAGCAGCCCCCTGCAGAAAGGCTCCTTTTGGAGCTCCATCCCAGCATCCCCTGCCAGCCGCCCTGGCTCCTTCACTTTCCCTGGGGACAGTGACTCCCTCCAGCGGCAGGTCCACCGCCACTCTTCACACAGCAAGGACACAGACCGCATGAGCACATGCTCCTCGACCAGCGAGCAGTCAGTTCACTCCACCCAGAGTAATGGGGTAAGAGCGGAGCACCTCTGTCCTGCGAGCTCTTCTAAAACCTTCCCATGCGTTACCATCACTCTCCGTACTAACTTCTGGCTCTCCAGTGCTGTACTGCTCTGAAATAATCAACTGTTCAAATATCTTCTGCATATTAAAAAATCAGAATTGTCTACCTCTCTGTGTATGTATACATAGAAACATGGGTATGTATACAGACACAAAAGCAACTGCTAACACGCGATTTCTGCCTCTGCTGAAAACATAGATCACTAAGCTGATACTTACTAACTTGCTCTCCTTGCTTTTTTCGTCTCTAATTTGAAGGCACATAATTAACATGCTGAAGCGTGGCAGCCAGAGCACCTTTGGGGTATGCATTGCGGCCAGCACTTAAATCAGACTTGGAGATTTTGGCAGATTGCCTTGGGGCTTTTTTCCCTTTCACGCACAAGTCTGCCACCATTGTACTGTTGAGTTTTAACTTCGTGGAGACATCTACAGAATGTTCCCTGGGCTGCTTGTTTTGGGGTTTTTTAATTTTTTTTAAGTTATCTCTCCCCACTCCCCACCCCTTTCAGCTTTAGTTGATGTACAACATTCTCTTTTTAAATCCTGTGTCTTGTCAAGGAAGCTTCCTGCAATCTACTCAAAATAGGCCAACAAAACCTAGCTAATCCTCCTTCTACTACAACCAAAACAAATAGTGGCTCCACTTGTCTTTTCTGCATTGCAAGAAGAACTGGTTTAGGACATCTGGAGATTCAACCTTTTAGGATGTACTTGGTGTATTTGTGCGGAAAGTTTGGGGTATCGACAGAATCCACATTCTCTGTAATGACACCCGCCAGGAAATACGACACAGCAATCGCAGGGGCACGTGCAAATATAAAACAGAAATTTCGAGGCACTTGCCATGGATGTGGTAGGCAGGCTATGGTGCCTTTCTTTTTAAACTCACATTTGATTTTCTCTCTGACTAAGCGTTGTGTTTACAAATGTTTGGTTTTCCACTCTCTCACAAATAGTATGCAATACCAATTTTGCAAATCACCTAACTTGCCAGACCTTTTTTAAGTGCATGCATTTCTTTATAGAACTGTTTAACATGCAGAGCTTTCTTGACTTCTTAGTCCTTACACTTACTTTTGTAGTTACCTTCAGAAGAAAAAATTATGCTTTGCATGTCTTATATTTTTATCCTGATCTTCCTTCAGCTTTTCATTTGGTTTAGCTCTGTCTTGTGTTTGTCATCAGTCTAGCAAAATGTGCTGATAATATAATATCTGGGATAATTTGAGTATTTCACAATTATTGCACAGTATGCGAATCAAAATGATGGTACTTTTTATATGCAAAGGAGACTTGCACAGTATTAATGTCACTCCATTAAAAAAATAGAGAGGGGGAGAGATGGGGGTTGATACTGAGTTTTCAAAACATTTCAATTTTGATACTATCTACCAAAGACACCATTGCTTTTTTTTTATCTTATGCAAAAACATAATATCTGAATGCATGCCTTCTGCTTCACAACTGATTTGTAGTTTGAGATCAGTCATAATTCCTCATTTATAACCTCATTCCTAGGCCATACTTTAGCAGGATTTTGCACCACATTTAACGGGCTAGAGAAAATGGGTTGTGAAGTTTTATTTTTGTTTAACTATTTGTATGTATTTACATGTACGTATGGTGAAGGATGGTTACTTGTGGAAAAGTTACTTTTAAGAAGGAGGAAAAGGAATTGGTTTTGCTAGTATTTCAGGAATATGGGAATAGTCTTTTATATTTTGATTGTGAATCCTCCTCTAATCCCATAACTGAGGTCAGTGATGACCAGCAGAACTTGCAGTAGAAAAACATTAACTGTGCAAGAGTAATTACTTCCTTGCAAGGCAAAAGACAAGGCTGTCTTTCTGTGGTGAGAGTAAATTCTGATATAAACACATTCACAAGAATGTTTGTCACTTAGTATTTACCAGATACTTGTTTATTTAAAAGATTTATCTGTCCTTGTTGAAGATAAGAAATATTTGGAATTTAATGTGATCCTTCAAGGCTTAACTGTTAAAAAGAAATGTTATGTTACAGGAAGATCAGTCCTGCAGTTATAGAAATTATGCTGTGTGCTAAGAAGACATATGTTCAAGAAGAGTGCGTGGGGCAAGGTTTGGGGCTTAGGTTGATTTTGTAACTTCAGCCTTCCCTTCATCATCTCCCCCTATAAGTCTAACAGGAGTTAACAAAAGCAGCTTTTTCTGAATACAGTTTTTTTTCATCTAGCTGAAAGAATCTAGCAAATTGTAATCTTAATGTAAACAATGCCTAAAAATGAGACTGTCTTAGTTTTTTGTTTGGTTTGGTTTTGTTCTACTATTCCTGGTTTGCCTGAGTTGTGGAAAGGGCTTGCTAATACAACAGACCATACAGGCAGTCCTTTAAGTCAGACAAAATGAGTTCTCCACTGGAAATACAGCATCTGGAGTTACCATAATTATCCTTTAGTAGAGGCACAATCTTTCTCTCTGTAGTAACATTAACCTCGTCATGCTAATAGGGGAAGAAAGACAGAATGGACTTGAACCACCCAGTTGAACAAAACAGTCCGGCTAGAAAAAAAATGTACAGTCACTGGCAACCCAACTATAAATGTGCTATGAATGACTAATCTGAGACTGTTCCTTTACAAATGTCTTGGGTTTCTCAGCCACAGCACCCATGGGGAAGCACAGACACCTGGAGATGGAGAGACTTGTTCAAAGTCATTAGTGGATTGAGAGAGAACATGGTTTTCCGGGTTCTCAGTGTACCATGCTGTTCACTGACTATTGCTGCATCCTCTCAACACTGAGGGGAGAAATGTCTGACAGTTTTGAGAAAAAAGGTGACGCTGTTTTAATCCTGCTTGCCAATCTTTCCACTCATTGCTAGCATATAGGTGGTGCTGGTGTGTGGTTATGCTATAGAAGTGAAAGTAGTCTCCAGCTACAGATGGGTGCTGATTCCCTTCTTCAACTCTGCTACTACTAAGCAATAGTGTGACCTCACTGGTAGTGACATGGAATAGTTTGAAGTAAGAACAGAGACAAAAACAGTCACACGCACATACGTGCTGCATGCTACATCATTAATAGGCCACCCACTTTGGTTTTGACTTGTTTGAAGAAGGAGGTAACTTCTTTCAAGCAATAGGTTGCATAGACTGATAATAGATTTCACACTTCCATTTATTAAACCTCATAGGAGAAATGCATGCAGGTGGACAAAATTAGTCTTACTTCTTAAAAATAATAATTTTCAGCAAATTTATGGCAAGGAAGAGTTTTGTTCTGAAAAGTAATATGACTTTTAATGTCCACCTGATCAGCCATTAATAGCTTTCTGCAAATGTTCATTGGGGAAACAACATTCGTGAGCACTAGTTGAAAGTGTTTGATAAACAGCTAACAACAGTCAGCTGTCATAGTCATTAATCAATTAGAAGGGAGATTTAGAGCTTTTTTCTGATAGTTCAGGGAGCCTATTTTGCCCAATAAATTAGTATTTTCTTGTTTCAGTAATTTACCTCATCCTGTGAACTTAAAGGGATAAATGTGATCATACAGATTCAACCAGGGACAAGTCTTGTGGTTTTGAGACACACTGTCAAAAGCCTGGTTTGTTCTTTGCTACCTTGTCATGTTTTGTGTGCAGAAGGCTGGTGTCTGAGATCTGACAGACAGTGCTAGGAAAGACTGTATGTTTTTCTTGGTTTTGGAATTCCCACTATTTGTGGTAATGGTTATGATTTTGAAACTGCACCTATTAGACCATGAAAAACTGTTCTACTTTCTGTACTGTAGTTTTGTCGCCTGATAAGGAAGTGAGGCTCAGTGTCTGAGCTTGAAAGAAAGACCAGTTGTGGTCTGTCTAAACTGACTCTTAAAGGAAGTGATTTTGAGTAAAAATAATGGGAATAAATTTCTGCAGGAGCTATACATGAAGGAATTCAAAGATCCAACTAATTTGTACAAGATAAATAGACACAGGCAGCTTTAACAGAGAAATCATAGCTCTTTTTCACTACAACTTCAGTTACATAGATTAAGCAAGTAATGTAGCATAACAGCCTGTCTTCTTCAAGAACTTTAAACTTGATTCTTTTTCTCCCTCCTCTTTCTGCTTCCAATTGACACTTGCAGAGTGAAAGTAGCAGCAGTAGCAATATCTCCACCATGCTGGTGACACACGATTACACGGCAGTGAAGGAGGATGAGATAAATGTCTACCAAGGAGAGGTCGTGCAGATTCTAGCCAGCAACCAACAGAACATGTTTTTGGTGTTCAGAGCCGCCACTGATCAATGCCCCGCAGCCGAGGGCTGGATTCCCGGCTATGTCTTGGGGCATACCAGTGCAGTCATCATTGACAACCCTGATGGAACCATCAAGTGAGTGCTTGGGTGTGTGTAGAAGGGGAGGAGGAAGAAAGACCAAATTTAGACAAGGCTTTGAACCTTTTAAACTAAAGGAGATGTGATCTTCGAGAAATAAATGAACATCAAGCAGAATGAGTACTTGAGAAGTCCCATAGCAAACTTCAAAATACAAGCCAGTAAGAAAGAGCCCAGAAGCTCATCCTCTTTATTAAAGAACTGTAGTAGTGTATTCTTCTGGGAAAAGATAATGAAAGAATACCTATCTAAGAACAGCGATAGTTACTGGTTTATTTAACAGAATGAGTTACCAGGCTAGACAACTGTGTTTAGGAAAGCACTCGGGGTATGTCTGCTCCAAGTGAAATGAGACGTCAGAGTGCCTAGATCTCTACTTTGAGCCAAAAACCTATTGAAAATGACTGGTGGTGCTAGGATGAGCTCTCAAATTTGCAATGGAAGAAACTGTAACAAAGCTCTTATCACTGAGGTTTTATGTAAAACATCTATAGGCTGTATTTGATGCAGATTTCATACTGATCATTGCTCAGTTTGACAGTCTGTGTTTTCATATAGAAAGTTTACTGTTCTTCAAGCAATGATACCAAGAAGTACTGAACTACAGACTAATCTTACTAGCTTGCTTACAGCTTTAACCACAGGCAGCATCTCTTACAGAATACTTAATGTATTTAATTTCGGTATACTTCAATAGAAGGAAAGAACATTTTCCAATGCCGTTTGAAACTAGAGACTATAACACATAACCTGGGCTTGAAAAAAAATTGATCAAAGTGTAATGTTCTGTATTCAGGAAGTCAACGTCTTGGCACACAGCACTCCGTTTAAGGAAGAAATCTGAGAAAAAAGATAAAGACGGCAAAAGGGAAGGCAAGATAGAAAATGGTTACCGCAAATCCCGAGAAGGACTTGCCAACAAGGTTTCTGTAAAGGTAAGTGTTACAAAGAGGTAGTACTTTCCAAAATAAGTTGTGTTGAAAATTCTTTAGAAGTAGTGTGTCAGAATTTCACATGAAGGAATAAGAGGCAGTATTGGTTCTAATGGACAGTGTTTGCTAAATCTGTAAATAGGAAGATGCAATCTTTGGTCTTGCAAGTATGAGATAGCATAATGATACTGCAGAAAGAGTAGAGTGGACAGAAATTCTGGCATTCAGATATTTCGTGGGATCTTTGTAGGTACGGCTAACTCCAGCTCATCACTGTGCTTTGTTTTCTGACCTTCTTTATTAGAAGATTATCAGGACATTAATTCTTTAATTTCTCCTTTCCAGCTTCTCAACCCCAATTACATTTATGATGGTAAGTTGCTTTAATTTTTAACAATTGTAGTAAATATAATTTGGCTAAAACATTACTTGCTTGATATGAATTATGTCAGAAAGTGAGTGTTTTCTATCAAAATATACATAGGCTTTTTTTGGATAAGGAGACAGCTAATGAGACACATCACGTTTATTTTCTAAGATGCAAGGAATGCATTTTTGTTGACAAGTCCAGAACAATGTAAAACACAAGGACCATATGAAATGTTCTGTGTGGAGACTGTATGGAAGTTGGTACTTGATGAATTTGCAAAATAACAAGGCCGAGAGTTGGAGTTCATTTTTCAACCTTGCACTCTGGGGAACATTCAGGGCCTCTCCAGTGCCCTCTGGGGTCAGAGCCAAACTGGGTTCTTACCTTAATACACAGAGCTAAACTTCTTAATTTTCACTCAAAAGGGAAAACCACCACAGTGCCCTAGTGGATGAGTGAGGCGTTTTGTGTTCCCTTTTGCAAACCTAGCTGAATAGAAAGACAGTCTAGCTGACTACATCCTTAAATACTTTTCACTGGAGGGTTTCCTCAGCTTGCCATGAACAGGGCATTTGGTTCACCATGGTAGGCTTCAGGGTTACGCGTGGTATAGTGGTAGTGGTGTGTCTAAGATCACGTAGAGAAAAATTTACTAGCTCTGCGGAGCCCCAGCAAATGGCCTAACTGTGGATGTGCTCCAAGGATTAAGAGCTAGATACACCTTGGAAATTTAAACTACCATTCTAAATTGTCTAATAGAAAAGAGTGCAAGGAATAAAAACCCAGATCTATTAACTTCAGTTGACCT
Organism: Megaceryle torquata; assembly: GCA_024611175.1. Classification (NCBI taxonomy): domain Eukaryota; kingdom Metazoa; phylum Chordata; class Aves; order Coraciiformes; family Cerylidae; genus Megaceryle; species Megaceryle torquata. The sequence continues at coordinate 81,775 of JANIJG010006216.1, forward strand.
AACACCATTAATTTTCTTTTTCCAGTTCCCCCAGAGTTTATAATACCATTGAGTGAGGTAACATGTGAGACAGGAGAGACCATCGTGCTTAGGTGTAAAGTCTGTGGTCGCCCCAAGGCTTCAGTTACTTGGAAAGGTCCTGATCATAACACACTGAGCAATGACGGTCATCACAGCATTTCGTACAGGTACCGTAATTTGCACGACATTCAACAGGCTTTGAAGCGTAAAGATAGGATTTGCCCCAGACATGAATATTTCACAGCTGAGATTTTCTGGAAATGTTGTGTAACTTAGTTCTGTGGCTGGGGTACCCAAATGTCATATTCAGCTGATTTTTAAAAACAGAAGAAGATTCAGCTGGTATTTCTGATTAGCTATTGCAGAGGCTGTTATGGTTCTGTCACACTGACCTAGTGCTTGAACCAGAACTGTATGTTGTGACACACCAGTGCTGTGACATGCCATCCTGACAATCCCTTATTTCCATTAGTAGCATACCATCATTTTGGAGTAAGATGACTGCTTTCACATCACACTATGGTGTTTTTACAAAGAAAAACCTCCTGTTCCTACTGACATGGCAATATCACCATCCCTGGAGGCATTCAAAAAGCATCTAGATGTGGCACTTCAGGACGTGGTCATGATAATGTTTAGATCTTGAAGGTTGCTTCCAACCTTAATGATTCTGTGGTTCTGTAAGTTCTGGTAGACTCTCCTGAATTGGAAGGGACAGTGTTAGTAATGTTTGTCCAGAGAGAGATAAGGCCTGGATAATAATAAAGATTGACAGTTTCAATCTAACTTTGCCTGATTTCCATAGCATAAGGTCTGTAAAATGAATCTAAAGATAACAGATGCTATTGTGTTTCCCAGTGACTTAGGAGAGGCTTCACTGAAAATCACTGGCGTCACTGCAGAAGACGATGGTATCTATACGTGTATAGCTGCAAACGATATGGGTTCGGTTTCATCTTCTGCCAGTCTACGAGTTTTAGGTAGGCCTGTCTTACTGCCCTTTTTTTTTTTTTTTTAGCATCTAATTACATTCCAAGTGTCTGTTCCATAGTAGAGGAAAAAGAAAACCCCAGCTCCTGGGCATCCCTCTGTTAAAGGAGTATTGTAAGAAACCTTTTCACCTGTGCTGTATTACTTGTTACAGCAGGAATAGATGCACTTTTAGGATGTCGCTAATTAGAGGTTCATCCAGACAAGATGTCTACACAAAACTGTCAACATGCATTTACTTTATCTGCCAATACTAATTCAGACATACTATGATAAAATCATATTTTATCATCTGCTTTCTTAGTTCAGTCTCAGTGAACGTTAGTATGCTAATGTAATTTCTAAAGTGTACAGATAAGAAAGCTCAGTATTTTAATGTGCTCCTTTGCTTGATTTATAAAGCCACAGTCTTGTCTTTGCATCATGGATCTACACTTAAATTGCATATAATGTATTTTAGTACCTGAGGTGAGGCAACCTGAATGTTCATGAGAGAAAGAAAAGGAAATCTGTGAAGATGAAAAATGCCTGCGTTTCAGAAGCAAACAGCAAAGGAAAAAAAAATTACTTGACGTGTTTGATGGCAGCATGTGTTTGTACATTCAGTTATTCTTAAGTGTTCAGGATCCTCCATTTTTAGAAATAGGGAAATCACAGGGAGACAGCACAACAGCAGGCTTTCTTACATGCAGTTTGTAACAATTGCTGCTATCTGGGTCCTTTAATCTATTGAGAGGCCCCTATATTTATCCATCGGTGAGAATTAATTATTAGATTTTAGGTGGAATGGCTCTATCTCAAATTGACTCATATAAAATAAAAAGATAAAATCTGAAGTGCTGTATTCAGCCTTCATATGTCTATCCCAGCTGATATGAGGACTTGTATGGTTGTCTCAAACCTCTCAAAATAGGTTCTTTCTTCCCTTTTTTTTTCAAAAAACTTTGCCATTTTCCTGGAATATTGAAACCAGCCTGTGTAGTGTGTCCCTTCCAAAATTCCAATAACCCCCCCCTTGGGGGGTTAAAATCAGTGCTGCCACTTCAAGCTCTGCTTGTTGGCAGCCCCAGTAAGTGCCTTACTGCCAATACCTTAAGATGGTGATTATTCCTGGCTCTTCTTGTTTACTGACTGTCACAGTTTAAGGTCAGGACAGCCCCTTAGGCCTGTAACAAATGCTCTCTGTTAACCCCCCCTTCCCCAAAGGGGAAGAGAAGGGGAATAAGGGAGAGAGACTTAGTGATTAGAAAAGGAAACTAGAACAGCTTCAATGAAAATGAAAATAATACTAATAAAAGTAGAATATGTACAAATGTATACAAAACCAGTGTGGAACCCAACCCCCCTGATGCTAATTACATCACCGTCACCACTGATGCTGTGGAGCAGGCACAGGGGGAGTCCCAGACTGGGTCCCACAGCAGAAGGGAGCTGTGTTCAGGAGCTGGATTCTGGTACCGGATTCAGGAACACACTGACTGGGATCGAAGGCAGAGCGGACAGAGTCCTCCTTGGATGCTCTGACAAAGGAACCAGAAGGGGACCTGAGCCAAGCCGAGCAAAGCTGGCAAAGTGGTCCAAGAGGGGAGAGGAGCCCAGGAGACCCCAGAGAGAGAGCAGCAAGTGAGCTAGCTATAGACCTCCAGATCCCTCTGCTTTATACCCAATATGATGTCTATGGGCTGCAATACCTCGTTGGTCAGTTTGGGGTCACCTGCCCTCTCTGCTCCTCCCTGCAGGTGCAGCCTTTCACTTCCCTGCACCCCCCAATGTGGTAGACAAGATCCAGCAGTGGCCTTGGTCTGCACACCAATCCTTGGTAGTAACTCTAAACATGGGATGTTATCACTGCCAGCAGCAGACACTGTGAAAACAGGCTGCTGACTTCAGCCAGTCCAGTTAGTTAGAAGAACTGAGCTGAAAAGTAAAATCCCTGAACGGAATTAGTTCTGTTCTCACTCGAACCAGGATACTGATCAAGACAGCTAGTAGTTAAGCCCTAGGATGAGTGTGTGGCAGTACGTAAAAGTGTATATATATATATATATATTTATTATATAGAGATATTTCTTATAAAAATATCTATATTATATAAAAGATATATTTTCTACTTTATGCTAATGTTTCCTGAAAAACTAGAGCTTTTTTTTTTCAGGGTGCTGCTACAGTGCTTTCCAGCCACTCCTCCCTTCCTCCCCCCCCCAGTGGCAGGTGTATTGTTGATAATGAGGCATAATGTAATATACCTATTATTTTTCCTGTTTCCTTTAACTTGCTGAGGTTACTCATTCCTGTACAGACAATGCCCGTTGCACCTGAATTGATTCCACTATAGAGTTTGTTCTGCTGCATTGGCTTGACTGCTTTGGTGTGTTTGCCTTGCTGCCACCCTGTGTCATGTGGATTAAGAGGATTGATGGGTGATTCCCCTGACAGTGTCTCAGCCAAGGAAGCTTTCTGCTCAGGGGAGTAGATGTACAAGAATCAGTGTGAAACTGTGCTTCAAGGGACTAGTGGAATGAGTGTCCTTTTTACACCAGTATAGAAGCCCAAAACTGTGATTTGGCCAGAATCAGAGTCCCAGAAGTCTTGTAGACTAAAGTACTGTCTTTCAGCCACAGTCCTTAGTTCTTACTGACATTGTCACTAAGCAAGTGTTCACTTTTTGGTCAAAACTAAACCAGAATTCGGTATGTCTCAGTTTGTCTGCAACTAGATTTCAAAATTCAAGCAGCTGTATTCTGCTGGCCTTTCCACTCAGCTCTACAAATACTTGTATAAAGAAGTTCTGGCCCCAGTTTTTCTGGGGCTGTCCTTCCCTTTGTTTTCTCAGTACATAAGAGCAAAATGAAAACTAAAGCTTTAGCACAAAGTAAGATTTCAACATCAAACTATGAAGTCTTTCTCAATCCTTTGGACTTGAAGGACTTGCCATTTGATTGTAGTCAGTTCCTGTGAATTCTCTTGCTCAAAGTAAAGAATACTCTTTGCCTTCTGATGCTGTAGTAGTCTATATAAAATTGTCAATGAAGTAGTTGATTACAGAGATAATTTTCCTTCTGAGCTGCAAGAGGATGGACATTGAGGCCGTAAGTCGCTTTTCAATACGGACCCACTCAGCTTCAAAAGAAAGATGATAGGGGGCAGTCTGATGTGAGGCAGATTTTTCCTGAAATCTATTCCCAAACTGAATATGAAGTCCAAATATTTCTCCTTCTGCAAACCTCTGAAACAATACATTGGTTATAACGACAACAATTTGGTTCTGAGGAAGATCTGAGTATATTAAATTTTGACCACACTGTCTCTCCCTGTTGCAGGTCCTGGAAGTGATGGGATCATGGTAATCTGGAAAGACAACTTTGATTCCCTCTACAGTGAAGTGGCTGAGCTTGGCAGGTGTGTTCTGTATGCTGACCTCCAAGCTGTCTATGTCAATGTCAAATATGTCTATGTCAAAATATTAGCTTTCAAAAAAATTAGATTCTCTTTGAGGAATACTTATCTTATGAGCCTAAAAGGCCAGAATTACATTTGATTAAATAGAAATGAGGGAATGAAAATTTTACCAGCACTAGATGGCACTGAATGTATTTAGGCTGAAGCAGCATCTTATATTAAGGGATTTTTTTTTTTTTAAGCATGCTTTACAGTGACTGACATTGCTTCTGTAGGGAAGCTCTCCTGAGCCTTTTAGGGTATGAAAATTGCAGACAGAAAAAAGTTTGAAAATGGGCAAAATAAACCATGTAGAATATACATTTGTCCAACTTAATGATGACCTTTGAAAGCTGGATACTATTCTGACTTTAGTTCACTGCAAATGTAGTCAAACAGATCTTTATCAGGAAGTAATTTTTTATACAGATGCATTTTCCAGAAGATGCATGAACTGAAAACTCTTGTTTATGTTGTAAAGGTAGCTTATTAGAGATCTATAATTAGGCCTTTCTCAGGATATCTTTCAAGGTAAAAGTATGTCCTTAGTGCATCTCTCAATTAATTCTTTCCTTTAAATATTGTGTTCCAGGGGCAGATTTTCTGTTGTTAAGAAGTGTGACCAGAAGGGAACCAAGCGAGCAGTAGCCACTAAGTTTGTGAACAAGAAGTTGATGAAGCGAGACCAGGTTACCCATGAACTTGGAGTCATGCAGAATCTCCAGCATCCCCAGCTCATTGGCCTTCTTGATACCTTTGAGACCTCCACCAACTACATACTAGTGTTAGAAATGTGTGTGCACTCTGACATTATCTGTAAAATGCAGTCTCTACAGTTGGCTTTCCGGGGCATTTATAGTGGTTTATGAATAAGGAACTTAAAAGATTTGGTAAATGTTTGAAAACACCAAAGTAAAATATTGTGGTTGTCCTATGCTGTTTTTAAAATGTGGAGCTTAGTACTCAGAAGCAAAAAAGTTGAGATATTACACTGCTAATGTGGATGATTATCTTAGTCTGAAGGCCCGGGAATGATTTTATATCAGATGCTGCAAAAATGAATTAGGAATGTTGTGATCTGGTCGTAGTCCTCCGTCTTCTGGGTGCTGCAGGCTACAATTATTCCTGTAGTTTATGGCCTATTAGGTTTTCCTTTCAGTTCTGATGTACAGATAACTGCAAAATATAACTCTTGTCATTCCAATAGGGCTGACCAGGGTCGCCTTCTAGACTATGTTGTGCGATGGGGAAACCTCACAGAAGGGAAGATCAGACTCTACCTGGGAGAGATTCTGGAAGCTGTGCAGTACCTTCACAACTGCAGAATAGCACATTTGGACCTAAAGGTGAGAAGTGAATGAGATCTGGGTAGTAGGCACCATTCCAGGCATAAAAATCTCCCTCTTCTCGGAAATTTGCAGCTGGGAACATAGAACTGTGAAGTGTTTTGTGACTGTATTAAGGGTATGAGTCAGGACTGCATCTCCAAATGCTTTAGATCACTCATAGCCAGCGAAGCAGAAACTTTGAATTCCCTATGCTTTCTCCTTCAAGCCCTGTGTGGTCCTTTGTGCTGGAAGTAATTGCTGACAGGGACGGTTTTGTTTGATTTTTATTTATATATTAGTTTGTTTATTTTCTGAGAAACTTGCAGCAGAAATCCATTTCTTTCTCAAGAAGCATAGTTTGTTGTGAAACAGACTGCTTTTCTTCTGTTCCTACAAATCTGTTTGTCATCTTTGCACTGAGAGCTGTGATGTCTATGTGAATGGTGCCTCTTCAGGTCTCTGCTCTACCCTTTGAATTTTACTTGAGCTGCAAGTTTTTGATGCATTCTAATAGGAAAACCTATATAAGGTCTTAATGTGAATTGTAATTAAAATTCCTCTTTACACTCATTTTTTCCACCTATATTTCAATAATAAGGAATTTTATCATTGACAAGTCATCTTTGTAGGTAGGGTCTCTACCTAAAAGGAGTCATGGTATGAAAAAGCAAAAAGAGCCTGTATCTTCCCTCCACATACTTCTGTTTTCCAAGCAGAACCAGTCTAGTCTGCGTATCATGGAGACCCAAAATTTAATTCTTTCTAGTACTATATGGTGTTCATCAGTCTCAGAGTACATACAGATGAACTAATTAAAAACTAGTTGTAGATAAGTCACTTTTATTTTGATAAGATCATAGCTACAGTACCCGGAGCTTCAGAAATAGAACCGTAATTCCACTTTCAGCTCACCAGTAGTGGGGCAGCTCTCTTGAAACCATGTGCACCCCCCATAATCTTCTGCTGCCATAGTCTCATAACAGTGCTTGACTTCCATCTATACAGCTGTGTTACATTAAAGCATCACAGAATGTCTTTGGTTGGAAGACACCTTCAAGATCATCTAGTCCCACTTTCAACCCAACACTGCTAGATCACCACTAAACCATTTAAATGCCTCTAGGGCTGGTGACTCAACCACTGCCCTGGGCAGACCATTCCAATGTTTGATAACCCTTTCAGTGAAGAACTACTTCCTAATATCCAGCCTAAACCTCCCCTGGTGCAGCTTGTATCCATTCCCTCTGGTCCTGTCACATGTCACCAGAGAGAAGAGGCTGTCCCCCTCCTCACTCCAACCTCCTTTCAGGTAGTTGTAAAGAATGAGGTCTCCCCTCAGCCTCCTCTTCTCCAGGCTAAACAAACCCAGCTCCCTCAGCTGCTCCTCATAGGACTTGTGCTCTACACCCTTCACAAGCCTCGTTGCCCTTTTTTGGACAGGCTCCAGCACTTCTATGTCCTTCTTATAGTGAGGGGCCTAGAACTGAATGCAGTATTCAGGGTGTGGCCTCAACAGTGCCAAGTGCAGGGGGACAGACAATCACCTCCCTATTCCTGCTGGCCACAGTGTTTCTAATACAAGCCAGGATGCCACTGGCCTTCTTGGCCACCTGCAC
>JANIJG010006217.1:4591-16171 GCA_024611175.1 Megaceryle torquata
AACCGGGCAGCATCCCTGTATTCCCCCCAGGATACCTGTCCCTGTTTCAACTGCTTGTGCAATTTCATCTTGTTCTTTAGTTCAACCAGCTGTTCATGACTCAGCCATGCCAGTCCTTTTCCCTTTTTTCCTGATTTCCTGTACATGGGTATTGAGAGCTCTTGTGCTCTATGGAAAGCCTCCTTAAAGATCTGCCAGCTCTGCTCTTCTCCTTTATGTCTGAGTACTGTCTCCCAAGGGGTCCTGTTGAGCAACTCATTGAAGAGCTGGAAGTTTGCTTTCCTAAAGTTTAGGGTGCTGACTTTGCTTTCCATCTGTCCTATACCCCTTAGCACAGTGAACTGAACCAGTGTGTGGTCACTGCAGCCCAAGCTGCCTCTAATCTTGATGTCCCCAGCTAGTTCACTTGCGTTGGTCACCATTAGGTCTAAAACCAGATCCCCTCATATAGGGCTGTCTATTACTTACTTTAAAAAGTTATCATCCAGGCACTCCAGGAATCTCCTAGATTGCCTACAGCTTGCTGTGCTACTTTTCCAGCAAATGTCAGGGTGGTTAATGTCCCCCAGCATGATGAGAGCTTGCGAGTGTGATGTCTTCTGGAGCTGGAGTATGAAGGCTTCATCAATAACCTCCCTTCAATCAGGTGGCCTTTAGTAAACACCAACCACAAGGTTCCCTTTATTGTCCTGATGCTTAATTCTTGCCCATAGGCTCTCAACCTTCTCATGACTGTTCTTCAGGGACAACTCTTCACAGTTTATCCATTCCTTAACATAGAGGGCAACACCTCCACCCCTTCTTCCACGCCTGTCCCTTCTGAATAGCCTATAGCCTTTGATAGCCACACTCCAGTCATACGATTCATCCCACCAGGTTTCAATAATAGCCACTATGTCAAAATAGTTTTCCTGTAGCACGGTAGCTTCCAGTTCCCCTTGTTTGTTGCCCATGCTGCGTGCATTTGTGTAGAGGCACTTCAGCTAGGCTGCTGGTTATGTCACCTTCCTAGAGGGACACCCCTTCGTTTCTCTTCATGGCCACTACCCTGTTGGTTCTTCTTTCCTCAGAAGCCCCTGACTCATCCCTGTTTGGCATTGCCTGTACTGCAGTTTCTATGTTATGCCTCAGTGCAACAGGTTGAAGGCCCTTACATAAGTTACCCCTTCCCTCCAGCCCTGTTGTGTCATCCTGCCTCTTGGGACATACAATCCTGATATTATTATTATCCCTCTCCCCCTTCCCATTTAATTTAAAGCCCTTTCAATCAACCCAGCAATCTCTTGGGCAAATACCCTTTTTGCCCTTTGGGAAAGGTGTATTATTTTTGGTGATAAAAATGCCACCACAGTTTACATAAATTAACATTTAGTCCAGAGGGAAGAAGTAGATGAGCATGATTGTAAAAACATGAGTGGACTGAACTGTAACAGCTTGGTTAAAGATAAACTACCAAAGGTAATGTCCTTAAAAGGAAAATGATATAGCTGAAACAGAAGACAACAAGGTAAGATAGTCAGGTACATTGTTCTCACATGCACTGCAGTGACTTAACACACAAGAAAAGGAAAAAAAGATTTGGCAGTAAGAGGACTCAAATAATTACATTTGTGCTCAATCTAAATGATGTGGCAGGACAAGTGCACAAAAATTAAATCTCCCGCAGATGCTTTAAAGGAAGGCATTTGATATATTTGTCATATAACACAAACAAATGCATCACGCTTGCTAACATAAGCCAAGTATCAGTATTCTCCAGCAGAGAAGGAAACTTAAGCAGTAATACATATATATAAAAAGATCCTTTCTTTAAATATGCTGAAATGCACCACACACCACTTGCTGTTGCCAAAAGGAAGCTGGAGTATCCCCTTTCCCAAGAATACAGATTTTATTTTTCTGTGTAACTTATGATTTGTAAATTGAATATAAATTTCAGTGCACTTTGCTGATTGCAGATGCCTGCTTTGAAATATTTGTCAAATTTTAATGGAGTACCAGCCAGATCTAGGCAATCAATGTATTGATTTGATTTTTTAAAGTCTGCTTTTAGGCAAAATGAGGACTGTATTAGCCAGAATAGAAGTCTGGGAGGGCATAGAGGATTTTAATCCACAATAGCAAGAGCATGTTTACAGACCCTCTCCCAGACAGGTAGGGAGTTTGTTTACAAATATCAGGATAGGGATTCAGAAAAATGTGATAGAAAACACACTACTTCCATTTGGGACCTGAAAAATATGAGAGTAGAGGAGCTTACACACCAGATTTATTTGGGTTAGCTTTGGCCTACCTGACAGGAATATCTGTCAGGAGGGTATAATTCAGTGGGTTTGAGTTTAAATGGCTTGTAGCGAAGATTAGTTTTTATAGTGACAGACTGGATGAGGGGTCACATTTAAGACAAGAATCAATAACGAACCAAAGGTATTAATCCTTTTTGTGTGGTTGTGTAACACATGAGTGGGAGACTATAATTTTTTTAATGAAATTTATGATTCAATGTATTAAAATACTGACTTGTTTGAACACAGTCCTTCCAGGCGGAGATAGTGATTCTCCTCACAGTAAGCTAATCACTGGAAAATAGTTTAGTAAAGGACTAAGACAGTCAATAGGTGAAGACAGCCAGAACTCTAATTTTACATTGTCAAAACAAATTATCTTAACTTCTGCCAGCAGTAGTTCTTGTGTTTCAAGGGAAACCACAGGGCAAAGCAATAGTGCAAGCCATGCTGGAGGTCAATTAGATATGGCTTGTCAGTTCACTAAGGGCTTGTGTTTGAGTCCCTGGAAGAGTGTTGCATATAAAAGTAGCTGGAAAGGTGTAACAAACTTTGCTTGGGGAAGGATGCCTATCACTAACTAATTCAGTCTTAGAAGAGAAGATACTGGAGTAGAGATGTGAGCAGCTCAAGGTTTCTTAGGCAGCTGGTCTGAACTGGGGTCTCAATGAGAAAGTGTCAGCCAAGAATGCTGAACACCATATTGTTAAAACATTAGCCTCCTAAAACTTTTTTTTTGATTTCCCTAGGAAGGGAAATTTTATCTTACCTATATTATCAGTATTATTCCTAGGGAGTTTGTCCCTAGAGGAATTATATTTTCTATGCATTTCAAGGTGTTATATTCCTTTATCTATTTCTCCCTTCTCTGTACTTGCAACTTTTCTTAGTTAATTATCATCTCTAAGAATGACTAATATGCCATCTATCCTCTTCTTTTAGGATATGAATAGAAATTTTAAATCAGAATTGACCTAATACACCTAAAACAGTGTTCTTCCAGTTAACATTGCCTTACATTAGCCATCTTGGAACCACTACTCATATTACATTATGCTCCTCCAGCGTCATTTTCTTTAATTCTAATTTTGTGGCACATCGTATAAAAAACTCTACCAAACTCAAGTTATACTCAGCTCATTTAGTTCTCATGTTAACTGATAATGAAATCTTATTCAAAGTCATTCAAATTTACTCTCCATTTTTATACTTCAAACATTTGCACTGGCTATTATGCTTGACTTTGTTGTTAACCTTTGAATGCTGATGGATCTTCTTTTCTAATATTTGATTCAGTATTTTGTTAGGGAGAGAATTTCTCAATCTTTTCTTTGCCCTATTTGCTCTCTGCCTGATGTTTTTTTCTCTCCCATAGTGACTGCTTAATGCTTTTTGCCTTGTAAAGTATTCTGCCTGGAGACATGGAACCAAACCCCAGAACAGACGTTGCACAGCTTCACAGAATTCAGTGAAAAGTGTTGACAAAAACTTCATCATGTGAAGTCCTGGAATAAAGAGTCCCAAAAGATTATACTGAGATACAGCCTGATTTCTGACCAGGTCACCAACATCTTTCTAATTTGATCAGCAAACCAGCACAGAGGAGTATGTCAAGCCTAAGAATAGACCATATACATTGTGGCGGAGAAGGAGTGACTTCGTCTCTTCCACAGACTCAGCTGTTCTTTCAGTTCACCAAAAGGTGCAAGTTAGCATCATCCTCTCCAATACCAAGGCAATATGGTATGTAAACCACAGTCTTTTTTATAAGCAATCTGCTCATACAATTCTCAAAATAACCTTGATTTATTGGTAATTTCATTCCATAGGAAAGTAACTCAGTCTTGTTTTCTTACTTGTGTTCACTTCAAGGTTTCTCTTCGAGCTCTGTCCTCACATCTAGAACACACTCTGTTCTGGGACTGTTTAGAACATGATGGAGACAAAACAAGAATTGCATTACCTAGTTCTGCTTTAAATATTCAACATTCCTAAAAGTTAATCTAGGTTTCTAAAAGTTGACGGGTATGTGGTTGCATTGTTTTGTTCTTCAAAGACCGTGAGAAACTACTGAGAATAAGGAGGTTAACAGTTTCAATTTTGTTTTAATGAAATACTGCAATCTTGAGAAGCTGTAGAGATAAGGAGAGAAATAACTACAAAATAAATGAGAAAAAGCAAGAGATGTAACAAAGAACTAGGAGATACAAGACTCTTTACAATTGAAAGGCTTGAGGAATATTCTGTGGGAAATAAAATAAGGGACAGTCAAAGGGAAAGATCTCATCTTTGTATTGCACATTTCTGTTTTTGAAATCACTGATAGTCATAAAAAAGCTGCATCGAGATCACCATCTGATTTCTGAGATCAGATAATGGTAGCGCAAAGCGTAATACTGTTCAGCAAGACTCAGTGAATGATTTGAAAATATGCTGAGCTGTTGCTGCATCACTCTTCAAAGTGAAAGTCAGATTAGAGGTAGAAAGGAGACTGGTTGTCCCAGGGTCACTGCAAACAGCTTTCACAGGACTTTGTCACTAGTTTGTGAGGAACCTGGTGCTCCAAAGCTCACGTCTTTACCAGATGATTGAGGAATGCTGTGGTATTTTAATTTGTTTTCCAACTATTTAAAATAAAAGTCAAACACTATGACAACAAAATTAATTTTAGCTTTTAGAAATGTTTGGGTTTGTTTGCCTATAAGATTGCAGTTTTTGAAACTTGCAATCATACTCTTTTATGCTACTTTTGACTCAGTCAACATCTACTTCTGAGAAAGCAAGTAGTGCAAAACTTTGGAATCAACTCATCTAGGAGAGCTGCAATTCTATGGTAATATCAGAAGAATAATGAGACAAAAAAAGTATTAAAAGAACAATTTCTGAGTTTGTGTTTCTCAGACAGCAAGTGTAATCATTATATAATGTGAAACGCTTACACCAGTTCTCGGCACAGAGAAGTGTTGTCTTACATAATTATTTATGTTAATAATTAAAATTTGTTTCAAAGGAATTATATTACTTTAGTTTGTTAAAGCAAAAATGTATTTTTTTTACTACAGGTGAAAAACTTGTTAATAATTATACCTTTACTCTGGGCATATTCTTTCTGCTTGCTCTAAGGATATACAAGATTGTGTTTTCTCAGTAGTCAGATTCTCCCTTGTAAATGCCTTTTTTTTTTTTTTTTCTACAGTTTATTTTTTAAAAGGGAATTTTCAAAGAAAATAACTTGTTCAGAATGTATAATTTGATAATGATGATATATGCCCAGCCCCTGAGGGTGAATGATTTTACTTTCTGCGTGAATTCATATTGAAAATATCCGCCAGTTGGTGCAAAGTTTCCTATTCCAGAGGCAAAATATTTGGTATTATGAGTCTGCTGTTTAAATCAAATGCAATGGAAATCATTTAATAGAAGCAGATAGAGGGAAAAGAGGGAAACTACTTAATTGCCTTTTCATTTTGATTGCAGCACACATTGTTTTGTCTCTCTAGGCAAGCTCAGCTGTGAACTGAGCTCCCAGATCCAACTGGAACTGAGATTTGAATGGGAGAAAAAGGTAAGAGTTACTTTGCTCTGGTTTAGCTTTCTGATCTACAGCTTCTTGCTGCCTGACTCTTCATTGCTTAGTGGATGCTGGCTCTCTGTGATGCTGGCAGCCTTCCTAGGAACTTTAAGAGTTTCTGTCCAGCTGTTGCAGCTGGTTTGTGCATTTCTATATTACAATGATTTCAAGTCAGCCAAAAAAGTGACTGCTTTGGCATCTGTTGTTTTGATCTATGGGAGTAAAGGCCTGCAAATTTTAGGTTGATTGTTGATGGTATTTGTTGTCCAGTAGAAGTTGTACTAAATTGAAAACTGATTACTTTTGCATTTTGTTAGGAAGTTACTTACCTTAAATAAAACATTAGAGTGTTGTTTTGATTTTTTTTTTTTTTACAAAAGCATGAATAGTGTTGTCAACTGTTAACGTGGAGAGATGTAATATAAGAAACTTCTTTGATAATGAAACACACCCCCCCAACAAATTTCAGGACAAGGAAGTAGATTTAAACACGCTAAATTAATCAAAATTAAAGAATTAACACAGAGTAAAAATGAAAGAATTAACACAAATATGTGGTTACAGCTGGGTGAAATTAGTTCAGAAAATAGCACATTTACTGAAAATACACAGTTGAAAGAGGTAGAATGTTCATCAAAGTGAATCCAGAAACAATTTCATCCATTAAAAAAGTCAGAAAGATATGTGAACTGCTTGTTTCAAAATCAGCTGAAGATGTAAAAGTTTAAAGAAAGTGTTAAGAAATCACACACATACTACATTTTGTGTTTAATGTGAAGATGTATGAGAGTCTTGGAACATTCAAAATAAAGCTGGATTTTTTTTTTCTTTTTTCCTTTTTTTTTGTCTTTTTTTGCTGGAAAAAACATGAAGCATCATTTTTCAGGTCAACTGTGAAAAACTTTTTCTTTTCATCGATTTTAAGTTGAACAAACCACCTGAAAGTCCATTATTCACATCACTCTTGTTGCTTTAGAAAGGACTCTTCTACCATGATAGCATGTTCTGCTATTCCTTTTTCTACTTCAGCTTCCTTAATCTCTGTGGATCCCTTCCACTGAGCTCCTCATTGTCTGATAACTCTCTTAGCAATCTCCTCTAGTGATCAAAGTCTCTCATCCGGTGATCTGTTGCTTGGATACATCCCCCTAGAATAAAACTTTGAAGACTTGGCTTGCTTTGGCAAAGAGACAGGTTTTTTTACCATTCAAGACTTCTCGATTTGAATACATGTCCATCAAAGATTTGTAACCATCACTATACAGCATTTACACAGAATAAGAGGCTTTTCTTGTCACCTCCTCTGAAATTGTCCCTTTGTGGAGACAAAAGTTAGTACAGAATGTGATTAAAACCCATATTCAAAATATTTTTGAAGTCTGCCTCACATTTTAAAAAGTCAATTTCGTAATGAAATGAAAGGAATAATTCTTAGATGTACAGACTTCATAAACTGTGATATAAATTTATAGCAAAAACCTTTCTGTGCAAGGATTAAGATGCTTTAAATCTTTTTCTATGTATTTTCTTTTTCAGTTACTAAACAGATTTGCTATTTAATACAGCAGATTTGTAGAAAAAGAAAAAAGAAAACATCTTTAAATCAAATACAAGCACTTGGCTATATTTTGGGGTTGGTTTTTTTGGTTTGGTTTGGTTTGGTTTTTATTAATCTGTGTATTCTGCATGCAGGATTTAATACTTTCAATGTAATATATTAAGAAACTGTTTTTTGATGAAGTGTGTCTTTCTATATCTAGCACAGAAGACAGCAAATCACTGGAGATACTTTATGGCTTCAAGTAAGCTATTCCATCCCCATAGTAATGAATTAAAAATAAGGAAATACTTTACAATTCTAGTACTTGAGAGATGTTTTCTCCTTTAATCTGTTAGAACTGTTCCTTGAAGATTAGTTTTGTAGAAGGTACTGATATTGTGGTGGTTTTTTCTTCACAGATATTTTCTGTAATCAACATTGGCTTCTTACTCTCTATCTGAGTTGGTAATCCATTACTTCAGATGCCACTCTTGCTCTCCACAAGAGGCTTCCAGGGAAGGAACTGGGGATGTATTTATACCTCACAGAAATTTTATTTGCGTCTCAGCAGTTTTGGCCAGTTGGTAAATCAAAAGAAGTGTTTGTGCACTGTGGGAGAAGTACCTGGAAAGAATGCACTTGAAAGTAGTCTCATATCTATCTTTGCAATGTTTTATTTGTTTAAATGCAGTATTATTCAAATTAACCTGCTTGTCCAGAAAAAAAGGAAATACATTCTTTAAATGCACAAAGCAAGCATTAATCAAGGATTCAGACCGTGAACACCTGGTAGAAGTAAAGGTGATCCTTAAAATTGAAGATATTGTTCCTGCTCTGCCTCAAAATTGCAGAGCAATAGTTTTGAGTGGCTCAGTAGGATTAAGCCAAGTGCACAAATGATTTTGAACATGTTTGCCTTTACTTTGATGCCTCCAAGTTGAGAAAATCATAGGAGATCTAAAATGAATGTCCAGGAAAAGCTGTGCTAAGCATATGCAGACTAACTATACAGCACTTTGCAGTCATTTTCCTTTTTTAAAGCAACATATATGAAGTGGTGCAATGGGAATCTTATTCCAGCTTTGCTCCCTGACATTATTTTCGTGACTTACTTTCGGAAATGTGTTGTGGGACACTCACCACTATTTTTATCTCTTATGAATCTCCACATTGTCATTATTGATGTTTTCAATAAACCCTGCTGTGTGTACAGGACCCAGATCAGCAGACTTCCCAGAGAAAAATAATTCAGCATTCAGATCTGAACACTGATCTGTTTTTTGGATCAGAGTTGATCTAAATTGTACCAAAACAGCTATTACCACGTTCTTGTTAAGCTCTTTTTCTGCTAGAAAGTGAAAACAAACGAACAAAATATTTCCTGAGTGCAACAAGCTCTACTCTTGATTTTAATGTGTTTATCCTAATTAAGCAGTTACACTGACATCCAGACAGTAGCATCTTTGTACGTCATCTGAGATCACAATCAAGAGTTCAGTACCAGAAATTGCAGACATTTTTTTAGCTCAGTGGAGTCTCTTTGAGAAGCCTAGTAATGCTGGGTTTGGCTAATTGTGAACATCTATTCAGGTGATTCTACATGGCCTTTATGCTCTCAAACATTAACTAATTCACTATTAAAAAATACCCTGCCCTGGCTGATCCTAGGCCTATCACAGGAGCCATCAACACATCAAAGGTCCATTTTCACCAGCCTAAGGGAGCAGAGGGGCCAAAGGGTGGGCAGAAACCCCGATCAGGGACTCAGAGAAGAGGACTTGCTGTGCAGCCTCCTCCCAGGGCTGTCCCAGGAGATCCAGGTGTGAAACCATCAAGAAGAGTCAATAGAAGTGACCCTCTGTATCACCTTTCCTGATGAAGTGGGGTCACTGCCTGGGTGTATGGGATGCAGTATAGGATTCAGGGGAAGAGCTTTTTGTAATTGTACAGGACATCTTACGGGATGTTTAGGGGAGGAAGCAGAGGCAGGGAAAGGGATGGATCTTGATGTTTTGTGGAGAATCAAGTTTGGGAAAACAGCAGAATAAGGATATTAAAAAGGCTGTCTGCTTACAATCTGGTCAGTGTGCTTGTCTGGCCATGCCTTGCACCTGGTCAGGGCAATCTGTCCTGTCCTCTCATTAAACTCAATTGCCAACACTTTTCCTCTCTATGGGGGGGTCTCCTGTGTGTGCAAATCTGTGCCTGTGTGTGTCTGGGACTCTAAGTACAGCCCCTGGAGTGAGTTCAGAGTTTGGAGAAGGCCTGTGTGTCTGTGATGGTGCATCAGCTGGAGCAGGAGCTGGTGTGAGAGCACGTATGTATGTGCTGGTGAGTGGATGAGGCTGCAGGTGCTGTTCATATTTGTGTGAGCATAAGAGTGTATGATCTGTGTGGCTAGTGGTGTGGGTTCATGCATGGGGTGTATGGATGTGTTTGTGTGTGCCTACATACGCGTGCCTGCTGGGAACACACACTCACCCTCACTGCTGGTTGGAGTTGAGGGTGCAGGGCTGTGGCAACCTCGACAGTTTTGACCCCCTACTTAACAGGTTTGTAGATTCACTCATGGGTTAAAGGAACTAGATCTTTAACTGTCATCATCCTTGGGCTTTCAGACCTGCTATATCTATGTGATGTATTAGGGGATTCATTGCACTTGACTCTAGGCATCTAAAATAGTATTTGTCTAGCCTCTGCTGCTTGTCTAACCCTCCTGTCATAGGCACTGAAAAGAGAATGGTACCATGGAATGGAGAGTGTGTAAGGTAGATGGGATGAACCCCCCTAAAGCAATCTCTTTACTCTCCTTGACTAGAGAGGCATCTTAAATGATAACCTTAGACTAGATGTGGAATTTTCAGATGGCTAGAGTGTTCCATGTTTGCAGATAGAATGAGCACAAATCTGATCAGCCAGAAAGAAATAATGAGAGCAAAGACTGCGCAAGAACCACACTGCCTATGTAGAGAAAAACTGTATGTCTAGTCAAGGAGTTTGCTTTTGATGATACACTGATTTCAGCTTGTATGGTAAAAAAAATATAAATTAGCATCTCTGGAGATTCTAAAGTCAAGAAGTCCTTGGAACAAAGAATTACAGTATTTGAACTCTCTTAGGAACTAGGGTTGTCTAGACAATAATGGAGAATATTAGCTACAATGTCTGCATTAGGATTGCTGCTTATATGTTACAGCTGTGTAGTTTAGACACTTACTTTAAGAATCAGATTCTGGAAGCCCTGGATAGGAAGTAATCTGATTAATTTATTTAATCATTAATTTAAGCACTATAGTTGTTATGCTTTTTACATTATATCACATATCTTGATAGTCTAATGACTTTCTCTTAAGTAAAAAAGCCACGATGACTGCGTGAAAATTCTGCACTAGTGTGATAGATACTGGCTTGCTCTGACAGTTCAGGAAAACAAAGAAAGAAAAAATTAAGTATGGATTTACTATAATTTCAGTAACATACAAAGATTTATATTAAGCACAAGACATTTGGTCATGTTTTTATCCAAAGCAGATGATTTGCACATAGATCTATTACTTTGTCTAAATATTTTTGACAGCTTTTTACAGTCAGAACCTTGAAACGTTGTTGCTTCTATAAAGCCAGTGAAGCATAAGGAAGATATTTTGTGGGCTCCTTACCCTGCTTCACTGTTTCAGGTTGGTTTTTTGGTGTCTTTCTTGTAACTTTCCTTTTATTGTCCAGCTGACTACTTTGTTTCAAAGGCCATAATTTCAGTACTTTATTTAATACATTACCAGAGGAAACAGTCCAAATCAAATGAATAATCTTTCCAAATATGTTGTCTCCCATGGTGCAATTTATTAGTTCCTAATACTGTGATCCATGCCTCATCATTGTATAGGATGTCATCTCCATATAGGCTTGTAAGATAGGCAGAACAAATAATTATCCTAAACTATTTGTGTATCTCAACTATAAATAGAGCTGAGAGAATAATGCTGGACTAAAAAGTCCAACATTTAGACAGCTAATAAAACCATAATGAAAGCTATCCCACTCTAATTGAGATCATAGAATGTAGAAATGTCTGGGTTGGAAGTGACCTCTAGAAGTCATCTAGTCCAACCCCTGCTGAGAGCAGGGACATCCTCAACTAGAGCAGGTTGCTCAGAGCCTCATCAAGTCTCACCTTGAATGTCTCC